>JAQGCC010003416.1:0-15434 GCA_034698905.1 Xestoiulus laeticollis
AGGGTCGTTGAATGCACTTTGTACCGCTAGATGGCGCATCTGTGAAAGTGACGTAGAGGGCAGATTCTCGGACAGACTATAGACACTATAGACAGACGGAGATTACTGCCTTTAGTATATTAGGATAAGTGAGAAATATAAAAAATGCAAATTGTTTGCAAGATGCTTAAATGATTATGGTATTAAAGATTATTCATCGCGTCCTATTTCTTCTACTTAGGGAAAAGCTCACTCGATTTTCCTTTTTTTCCTTTCTTTCTAGCAATCATCCTTTGTGTTCCCGTTAATTCTCTCGAAATGCATTACGTGATGCAAAAGGCGGCCGAGCTGCAAATGCTTAGCGGTCAAAGATGCGCTTTTATGGCCGTCCACGTCCGCCATCCTTTCATCCCTCCACTTAGCCTGACCACAGCCCGGAATTTCTCGTTGACCCCTACGCCTTTGGTCTTCACCTATGTCCCGCCCAACGCCACTTACGATAGTGCGTTGGAAAACAGCAAATTTCAAAACGCCATTAACGCTACGAAGGTAAGTGCTGATTAATTAAATTATGGTCCCTGGTGGGGTTCCCTGGAGAGATGCGCCACCTAAATGAAATTTGACATTGAACATTTGTTTATAGTGGTAGGGTTTTCAAAAAGTTTAATACTAGAAAAGCTGAAATGTTTAAATTTATAACAGATTTTTAAGATTGTATTAGATCATATGACATGACTTCCCTAGTCAAAATGAAAGTATACTAAGTGCACTTTTTTTGAACAACTTAGTATACTTTATAGTATACTTTCGTGTACTTCTAAGTACACTTTACAGCAATGTATACTATAGTTGAATTTTAGTTAGTATACCAAGTGCACTTTTTTAGACAACTAAATATACTTAGTATTCAGTAAAGTATAGTGAGTATACACTTAAGATTTTGACAAGGGATTTGGAGATGACTTATCTTGTTTAAATCGGTTAAATTCTTTTGCGCAAGTAACTGAAAATTACAAGCTGAATGCCCCACTCATCGGGATTCATGTGCATCACGTGTTCAGTGGTTCTAATATCATAGCGACGGTTTATTGCAATACCATTCACATTTTCACTTGGTTTTGTTTATTATGTGAAATCCAATCTTGACTTATAGAAATCTTGATAGATTCAACAAAAACAAGTTAAAAATCTCAAGCGGTCTCATTGACAAAAACCTCAAATGTATGAGACTGATTCAAATGTGCACAATTAATCCAACTCATAAAATGTTTGAAAATCAAATTTGAGAATAAACGAGTGTGAGGATATAAGATGGGGATAACCCTCTATGATATTTCCATTACGGAATTTCCTATAATGCTATTTCAACTGGATGAAAACCCTACTGTACACTGTACATGTACCCAGGCCAGAATGTAACATCAATTTTGTAATATCTCGTGAGCGAAAAGTTGCAGACAAGTCGTTTTACTTTTTAATTGCTCTTCTTAATGCCCTTTACTGGTCTTTATGCACAATTTTCTTTGGTATATTTTTCCTTTTAAGCTGAAATCAGTTTTGCCTCGTCTAATTACTTTTTCTTAAATTAATAGCTAGTGCTTAAAATGCGAGTAGAAGAAACTTGTAAGCCCGTGGGTTTGTTCTTGGTTTGCTAGGCAAATAATACCTAATTAACCTAACTAGATTTCTCGTGATACTCTCACTGCATATTTCACTTCCAACTTAACGTTTTCATTATAAGTTATGCGAATTTGAAAATTCCGCCTCTGGGATATCATACGTAGATTTGAGAAAAATCTAGGGTGAAATGTAATGCTGCGTAATTGCATTCTTTTTTTTTTTTGTCTTTTCACTTCATATGTCGTACAATTTTCTGACGATTATCTGTTGTGATATTTCTGTCATCTCTAGGGCGGAAGGAAGCGCGATAGCCTGCTTGGATTGATGCTATAATGCGTTTATTTTAAGACCTATTTGAGAAAAAAGCGTGTTGCAACCTTGGAAATTCGAAATGGGATATTTCATTTCATGGAACAAAATATCAAATAGTCATTTCATAATCTCGTGAATTATCCACGTTCAGTGGTTTATACTTCAATAATTATCAGATCACTTAGTGAATGAAAAATGAACCTAAATTTAATATTGTGCATTTCAGAATGTAAGTGGAAAAAATATGAAATACACAATGATTCATAAGTCTATGTTTTGTCAGCTAACATTTATTTAATAAATTTCTTTTTTATATCAAAGCTGGCATACATGTAAGTTGCCACTTATTTCCATATTTTTTTATAAAAATCTTTTGTGTATTTAATACGTAAAAGCAATATAATTTTGATGATGTTTCCAAAGTCAAGTAGACCAACAGCATCAATTCATTAGTTTCCGAATTGTTATTACCAGAAATATATAAATCATTGCGACATGTTTACTTGTATTGTTAAAATGAGAATTTATTGGATTCCTGTTTTAATTTAAAGAAGTTGTCTCAATTTTCCATTATGACAAGTTAGTTTCAAAATCAGTATAATCAATTTGAGAAACATTTATGAATTCGGTCACTGGAAAAGCTGTTGCCAAATTTACAAATTGTTATATTATTCATCTTCCAGGATGAAGAATATCAATTGTTTTATCGAGTTTACGATTGTGTCGCCCTCATGATGAGTGTTCTGATATCAAAGATGTTATGGAAAGAGCATCCTCAATACCTCACTGAAGAAGTGCAAATGGAAATGGACAGCATCACCGCACGAGGATTTCTGGGACCTATCATGAGCACACCCGCCGATGGGGTCAAAGTTCACTACACACTTTTGTACTACGAACATGAGCATCTCTCTCATCGTCCTCTTCTGTATGTCCGAGATGGCAACCTCAGTTTTGTCGATGGTGGCTCCAGTGCATTGTTGCATTTTCCACCTAGTGATTCTGCTTGTGAATTCGGTGACAAGGATGCTTGTATTATCTCTACTAGTGCAGGTAGGAAACTAAACATTTATATTTATAGTCTGTCGTATTTCTAACCATTTGCAGGAGAGATGTTAAAAATTAATTATTGAACTCTTTTGATGAGACCCGCTCATTGAAAAATTGCATTGGATAATGAAAAACGTAGTAAACAAAGCATTAAGTTTATTAACGACGCTGCAATAAAATTTTATAGTGTATCAAACATCTTCAATGTATAGCAATAAATATAACGTTTAGTAGAAATCATCACAGTTTTATAGGTTGGCATCAAAGAACCCGATCTGATCCTGAGTGCCATCTTGAAGCAATTTCTCGAGTAGAAAGGTATATCATATAAACCATTTTCCTGATGGATTTCGGGAGAATGGTTTAGGGCCTTGAGTAGAAGAAAATCCTGTGTAAAATATACGACTCTTCATTCTGCCAAAATCCAACAATTGTTGAGTGATTTCTTCGAATCTCAGGAGATGACCACTTACCGCTTTTATGTTAGCTACTAGGTTATATCACTCAAAACTTTTAACCCTTTGGGACCTGTGCATTGTATTTTTAACCCATTTTGAAATGGGGGTAAAAATACTGTCAACCATCGAAATACATCATTTTAAATGTATTGATTTGTAAAACGTCCTTTTTGCTTTTATGCACGAATATGCTACTACAAGAGTGAGTTTCCATTGAAAAAAATACCATTAGAGAATATGTCTTAATACGTTTTTTTTTTTTGCTTATTCTTCATATAAAATGTTGAAAATTCAATACGACAGAAATTTAACAGTGCATCAAACTTTTATTTAAAAACCATTTTTGGCAGTGGCATAATGGACCTTAAAATATACTATTATCAATATTGGTTGCGAGGAGACAAAGTGCCCCATTCATTAACATTTGTATCGATCCCACTTCATAGGGTGCCCTATTCAGTAAATTTTGTTTACATTGTCAAATGTTTAAGGAGCCCCAACTTCATCAGGGGCCTATATGTCCCAATTGCAATTGGGCAAGTTGTCACCCTGCCAAATCCACCACCTGATGCACACTAGAAAAGGTTAAGTTAAAATTCAACCCAATATTAAGTGCTATATGGACATACCAACATTGGGTTATTTTTAAATTTAAGTGTAACAACCAAATGTTGGGTTAAGGCTACCCAACGTTGGGTCACAGTTATTAACACAGGTTTTGGCTTAAATTTACCCAGAATTTGGTAAATATGAGGTTTGTGTTATTTATAATCAACTCATAATTGGGTAACTTTGTTATAAATAATACACACCTCACATTTACCCAATTCTGGGCATATTTTAACCAAAACTTGCGTTAATAACTGTGACCCGACGTCGGGTAACATTTGGTTGTTACACTTAAATTCAACCCAATGTTGGTATGTCTATATAGCACTCAATATTGTGATAAATTTTAACCCAACGTTTTTAGTGTATGTCTGCAGTTTCAATTAGGGACTCCCTCTAAGTTCTACTGATGTTGTGAGAACGATTATTGTATGACATGAAAATGTTATGCTTTAATTTCAAACGAACCGCAGGTGTTTCGTAAGAAACCATTTAAGCTTTCAATTTACGCCGATTTTAAGTGGGGATTGAATAATGTCGTTCGTAATCAACAAACCCTGGTTTAAATGCAGGGTATTTGATAGCACGCAGTAAAATGGACGTATTTGGCTGTGTAGAAAGCGAATTAACGGTCATTGCTAAGGTGACCGATCGTAATCCGAGGAACCCTGCCAGGTTCAAAGAACCCAATTTGGCTTTAGCAGGTAAAATCCTTTTCATTTAATTCCCACGGGATCTACTTGGGAGATATCAAATCGAGTCCTTAAGCTCATAATTAGAGGACACTCCAGTTTTTTTTTTTTTTTTTCAAAAACACGATTCAATTAGTCCTAAAATATGTTTGCCGAGCGGAATTTGCAGGGTGAAATGTCGTCCACCTCGTACATAATTAGGTTACTGGTTTCTGGTAATAGGCTCTTGTATGTTTACTTAAATTTCACACTTAACTATGATGGACAAAGAGAAATTCAAATTATGCATCTTTAATCAGGGCATACTAATTAATTCATTTTTTATATACATTATGATATAAGAATGGGATGTTATGATGATATAATAGCCGTAGCGTTAATATGAAATTCCATACAGATGTTGAAGTCATTTTTTATCTTTGAAACTAGCAAGACATAATCAAATATAATATAAGGCAGACCTCTTTCAATAAGGCATTCTTTGTTATATGCCTTTCTTCTCTATTATTCTTCAGTATATTCTCTGTTTCAAGAATTTTAAAATGAGAGAATCATAAAGAATTTGAGTGGGAAATGCACGAACATGAGAGTAAACCAAAATTTTTAAGAGATATCCCAGACAATACTTCTCTTATTACAAATATAGATGGAAAATATTAGCTTTTCAGTGTCATATTAATTAACGCCATGATACATGCATTAAGAATGAACAAAATCATATCGAACTCTTTCATATCATATCAGATATTTTTTTTGGTAATATCTCCATCTAGCTTCACTTTTGCACACGTGTATACATGTAATGTATAGTTTAACTGAAATATCTTGAAATGAACTTTCCATATATCAATACGTGCCTCTGGCCATGTTTGATGTAATGTTATTGTTAATAACAATAAGGTACCTTAAGCAATCTCAGGTTTGTTATTATAATACTGTATATATACATTTATATTATCCTGTGTAATACTCTATTATATAACTGGGTTTTTTTCTGTTTGCTGTATATAGTAGACACCGCATCTTTCTATTTATCTTTCCTTATTTTGATGTTTCTTTTGGGCTTTCAATAATTTAACCCCACGGCATATGCTGTACATAAAATATGAGGCGAAGCAATACGGGAAATGTTTATTCAGTGACGTATATACATGTATATCTTCCTCTGCCTACTTTAATTTTTTTTTATTATATTCCAGCTTTGGTATTAGAAAAAAATAGAAACATTTGATCTGTGGTATTAGATTTTGGCTTATCTTTTATATACTTATCTGGCTTGGCAGTTTAATGGAAAATGCATTAATGCTGTTTGGTGATATTATATACTGAACAGCGTTGTTCAAATACAAAATACATTCGCATTGACCAGGTTAAAAGCAAAGAAATTGAAATATTGAAGCTTTGTTTTGACATTTTGACGGAATATTTTCGTCGAGAACTTTGTTTTTTGGAATGTGTGCTTAATATAAATCTGTCAAATCCATTTTTAATCTTGAAAGCTGTCATTCATAATGTAGGTGTTTGTTTTTCGAATCATAAAATACATGCATAAGATTACAATGTGTAATGTATTTGCAATTACTCTATGTTTATATATGGATAGGCCTACTTCAAACGAGCACTTCATTATTTTACAACATTGCTACCAAATTTGCATAAGACTAGTTTTAAATGGATAGGGTTCTACATATAGAAATATACTTATAGAGATCTTATTCTTTACTTATATCAAAGTATCTTTGATATCCTGGTTATTTTAATACGTTGTAGCGTACAAAACTCTTGCTTTTTTTGGTGTATAAATGTATAATTTAAAACAATTTTGTAATTTTCCTATGGTCTCTGCTTCTTGTAGCAACTCTCACCATGAGCCTTAATTATTAAGCTTAGACATGCTGCCACCCAGGTTGCCTAAAGATTAGCTTAAATTGTTATTTAAATATTAATTGCGTTTTCTGCATCAAATGTGTGCACCATTTTAAGTAAATCTTCAGCTCATTAATATCAGTTATTTTATTAATTCGATGTTGGCTAGTTACTGGTAAGCGGCTTCAGTTTGCACGCACGTTTTTTATGGTCTTCAGGGACCTATTTGCAATTTTTTTTTTTTAAATTTTGCTCCATTGTTTTTCTCCGTAAATGTTTCAGTAGAATATTTCGCCAGAGAAGGAAATAATTACTTTAATGGAATAGATTAAACGAAAGCTTTACAATTGCAAGCACCGGAAAGTACATAATGTTAGCATTGTTAACAACCACACAATACCCAAGTTCCATTGTTAATATTAACATTTGCTTTGGAGGTCTTTTTCCTTCACATGCTATAGGTAGATTAGACCGTGGTACTGATCTTAATTTTGCATACAACAGAAAAACAGCTATAATAGTTACTTTAAAAAAAAGCTTTTGGAAGAATGCATCTTCAAGAAATTCGTTGTTACTGAAATCACTTTAGCTAATCATATATTATAATTTTTTAAGGATTCAACATCATAGATGAGTCGTTGTAACACAATCACAAAAAACAATATGCATAGTCTATTCCAAAACACACTTTAATTTCTTGGAATAAATATTCAAATGACATTACATACCATACATTCCAGGAAATCATTCTATATTCCCGTCTACAGCTTTACAGCTTATTAAAAAACAGTTAACATTATTTTACTATAAAAGTTTTTCATTTTGATGATGTAATTTGTTAAAGAAAATAATATTGAAAGTGGGAATTACCCTACAAAACACGTATGTTCTAAAGTAATAAAAAGCACAACGGGATTTTTAGTGACACTTTAATACGTGTAAAAAACACGTAACAGATTCGTTTGAGCTACCAAAGGATATTCGGAATTGCATCTCTGCTTTATTCTTCAGACGCAATTTCCGTTAAGGCGTTTCTATAAATATTTTAGGTGTTATATCTGCGCAGTTTATCCGTGATTTTTCGCGAGTAGCCGTGCAAAAAACGTCGGAAAACAGGCAGTTTTGCTCATCGTAGCCACCTTAATCGATACTCTTTTATTTGGGAATGCGTCAAAGATTCTATAGAGCTGTTACATAACGTTTGGGTTATATGTTTATGTGGGCATAAAAGGCGTAGAAATTGTTTGCTCTGCAACAATGGCCAAACGCTTTTAAACGTCTCATGATAGGTTTGTTTTGCGGCATGCGATCAACTAAAGAAACGTGTCTAATGCACTTTCAATTCCCTAGCACTATATATAGAATAGTACACATGTTATGTGGGTTTTTACACCAATTTAAGTTTAAACCGTATGTACATCTTCCCAGATTTGCAGAAGAAATCTACAAAAAAAATTATTTCTGGTTTAAGATGACTCAAAAATCTGCATTACAAACAAGATTCCTTCATTGTCTATACATTTCTGGTAAATTTTATTTGTAGTTTACAACCTTCAATACATCGAACTTGTGCTAATGTCAGTTTGTAGCATCATTACTAACTATACAATTCAATATCAAATTAATGCTAATGTAAGCCAATCATCTCAAAGTGTCTGTGTGAAGTAATTTTTAAAAAAAAAGTTGTGTAAGACACCAGTAAATTATATTATATAATCTAAATTTTGAAAATTGTGTACAGAAAGTTTAGCCTCGAATTTAGGACGTTTAAAAAACAGTAAGATGCATTTGTTTCGCTTATGAAATTGAAAATAAATATTTAGACTTGTATTTTTGTATCACATTCACCCTCATTTTTCTATAAAAGCTTACTGACAGCTGGTTTCTTAACGTATATGATTGACCATAAGTATATGTATTTTTACGTAACTTCTACGCATTTCTCCAGAAGTCAATATTTACAAATAGAACTGTGTTTATTTGCTTCTAGATATGATTCTCGTAAACACGTTTCCAGAAAAAAATTAAGATCTATCGTGGGTCACATATGCGTTATTTACAACATGTACTCTAAGTGGATTTAGAAAGAATCGTGATTCGGGAACTAAAACACCAACAGTTAATAGTGCAAATACTTGTAGCACGTTGAAAAGCAGCATCATTGCTTAGTATTTTATACCTATTCTCAGTAATAGTATTTGCAGAATTGTTCGTTATAAATGATGGAGCTAAACTGTGTACATGTACCTTTAGGCCAACTTTGTGTCTACTTCTGGAGCAGTCGACGTTTTGTAGCATAGGGTTAACAGGGGGGATGGATGTGTCTTTCATGTTAAAGAAAACATCTTTTTTGCATGTTGACTTAATGAAACGTTTGGATGGGCTATGGATGTACAAAGTTGGAAGAATCAATAAACAATTTGAGACATTTGATGCATCAGTAAGTTCATGAGAGCATACACTCAAAGATACAGCCTCTGGAAGTGCGTCACGTTTCAGACATCCTTAGGAAATGCAAAGAATTTCTTAAAAAAATTGCTCTTACTTTTTCAGACTTTATTTTAAGGACAAAAACCAAAGTTTACTCTGGATAAAACTATATTAATGTTACATTTTCTAACATGATATTATCAAGTGATGTGATAAATATGTACAAAACCTTTTGCAGGAATATAACGAATATTTATATCTGACAGTTGATATTTGGTTCAACCTTCATTCTTAATTACCTAGTATATGTCAAACACTGTGAACATCAGAATTCGATATTCGATATTAATCAATGTCTGTAATCGTATTACAATAGAAATTGCTAGTTTTTCTTATTGGGAGTATCGACCCTACTGATTAATTGTCATCACTTCAACCTAAGCCAGATTAAGGTTCCTAGAAATACATTAGTGCTGCCAGATGTTACACTCAAGCTGTTTCCCTTGTTTTCAAATGCCAAAGACAGGTTATCGATCGTTATGAAATTTGCCTTGTCGTCTAACTTATTTAGATTTTGGTGCGAAACACGATGGCAATTTTTTTAAATTTCAAATTTGTTTAAAACAAAATCGATAAATAATTTCTTCGACGCTTTATATTATCTTTGTGGTGCATACCTAGGTCTAACGGAATTTCCAACTCGTTGAACATCCCTGGTGTATTGTTGTAATATTCATTATGCAATCTTAACAATTTTAGGTTGGAAATAACACACTATGAGATCCAAAAATGAATGCCTTATTCGTTTTTTCTTGAGCATTATAGAAAATCACGCTGGATTTTTATAAGGTTCTTTAAAAATAATGGTTTCCGTGAAATATTATGGTGTTTTAATATTCAACAAAACGCATGCCTCTACTGAGACTGATAAGTGTAAGGCTTCAGATTTTTACTTGATTTATCACGTGGCAGTCTACTCTTGAAATTATTGCAGGCTTTAACTACATTAAAGTAAGCGTAAAATATGATTTTACTAGGTAGTAGTGGATAGGCATACAATTAAAGACCAAATTTCCTGGCTTGAAATAGTGTAGGGTGATTTATTAACTGTAATACACCAATGGGACACGTTCTGATTTGTTCGAAACTGTTCGAATGTGTTTATGAATTACCTTATTTTATAATTTTTAAAAAAATTGTACGGACGTGTCCGATCACGTTGGATCGCATTCGATCACGTTCAACGTGTTTATAAATTACCTTAATTGTACAATTTTTAAAAAAAACTTGTTCGAACGTGTTCGATCGTGTTTGATCACTTTTGAAAATATTTATAAATTATCTTAAATTTGTGTAATTTTTTAAAACTTGTTCGAACGTGTCCAATCATGTTTTAATGTATTTATAAAATATCTTAAATTTACGTTTGAAAGTGTTAAAAATTCTAGTATTTTTTTATATAGAGAATATTTACATCAACGGTTTAAATTTTGAGAATAGGTTACTAAGATTTAAATTTCACTTATTTTGTTATAATGATGTTCATGTCTTTCGTGTTCTGCAGGTGTTAAACGTCGTCTGTATTTGCTTTTTTTGGCAATCTAATTAATGTTAATTTTTTTTCCAGATAGGAACTTGGAACCATTAGGTCTAGTACATCTGGTGGTAATCATCATAAGCTCTGCTTTTTTATGCCTCGGATTAATCTGTGCTGTATTTCTAATAAGGTGGGTTTTAATTAAATATCTCCCATTAATGTAATCTGTGATTAAATAAGCAGTATCAGTGGAAACTTGATGCTTCCATAATCCAAAATGATGTTATCAATATGAATCCAGACGCTACAAATTTCAGATAAGGAAAAATGTGTTTTTTCCACAAGCTTATTAAGAAAAATGTAAATGATACTATTGAAAAGGAAATCTCAATTTATTCACATTTCCAAATTATTTCAAGATTCGTTTTGAGTGTGTTTTTTCTAAAGAAGGTATTACTAGAGTAGCCTACGTTATATGATGAAAACAATTTTTCTTCATAAATGATTCGCTGTTTTTATATTTCCGAGTTTTGGATCAATTCTTAAAAGCATCCTTCTCTGTTACCTTGACAACGTATTTTTGGATGTGAAATTTTATTTAAGCCTTTTTTAACATTTACTTTGAAGGTTTTATCTGTTGAAATGCATGGCTGCTTCTTTTTAGTCTGTTTTTATAGTGTGTCTTTCAAATTATGTTAGAGTTTTTGGTAAAAAAAAGCTTAATTTAATTAAAGTATAGCCTAAACTTCCCGTGTATGTATTTCAAATATGTACGTGTATGTAGTAGACTCATGTAGATATGGTACTGCAAGTTGTCCAAACCCTTTATATTGCAATATAATTTGATATTTTGTAGCATTATTTCGATATCTATACATTGCTCAGCATCAAATATCATTTATAGCTCAATTTCCATATAAATTCCAAAATTCCTACGTCCGTTGACCCTTCCCTATATTAAATTCCTATCGTTTAGATATGAAACTTTTCACGACAGCCATACAACGATGTTTTTTTGAAAAAAACCTATTGATTCTTTGTCTGAAATGAATTCTAACATGTATTTATTATTTTATTGTCTTTTTATGGAAATCAGACGGATATTGCTGCGTCGCGAAATGACAAAAGGACCCTATGGAATTTTAATTTATCCCGGAGATTTGGTCTTGATAGCTACTCGACCTCATCACACAACAAATAAGGTTAGTCTGCTTTGCATTGCATTTATGAATTAAACTTTGAGCTATAGAACAATCGATTAGATGACATAATGAACGTGATGACACTATAAGGCTACAATCCACCTATTTGGAGGTCTAATACAAACAAATGATTGTCATTGTGGTAATTAATGGATTGGTTCTATTTCTTATCACTCAGTTTATAATCAAGTGGTGTCGTAACCTACATGTCAGCAAATAAACGTATGCTTTAAATAATAAGTTCAATAAATTACACGCGAAATCAGTACTAAACAATGTTGCAATAGTTGCTCCATATGCATTAAGTAAATGGTGTCATTTCCAATTTCCACCATCTTTGAAACAAAGCATTATTGATGAATTTCTAATTAGGAAAATGATAAAGTGTGCGTGTGAAATTTAGTTCATGTAGCACCGTGTACAAAAATGTATATGTATTAGGCTATACCGTCATAGCAACAAATGCAATTAACCGTTAAGTGAAAAGGCAAGAAAGACGACTATATAACTATACAGTGCAGTAATTTCTATGCACGTACATGTATGTACTAACGATTTTTAACCTTCAAATTACGTGATCGAATTGCTAAAACTTTGATTTTTTTACCCTTTCCGTATTCTTAAAACCTTGCTTTAAGACATGCCTAACATGGGCTTTTTTTGGAAAGAAGATTTGAGGAATAATCTGCATGAATTTAATCTGAGGGATAGTTTTCAGTTGACTTATTTCATCTACACGTATAGAAAGTTGTTCAAAGATTTACTAGTTAATTACCTTAAAGCTTAATATACATTATTACTATTTTTTAATAAATAATACAGTGTCGTCTTAACAACATTGAAGGCCCTGGGCACTGCAGCAATGCACTGGATGCTTTATGATGTTCATCTGACCTGCGTAGGCCCCTAAAATCGTAGGCCCATGGGCACGTGTCTATACTTAAAGACAGCACTGAAATGATTGCTTTTATGTTTAAAAAGTCTAAATAAATAAAAATATTGATTTTTTTCTCCATTTACTGAAATTACGGATAATTTATATTAAAACCTTTTGCTCTATACTAACCAGTTCTTAAGAAATTAACATGAATTCATACACCGTACTTCAAGTTCCGTATATGCGAATGAAAATGATGATTAAAAACAATAACGAGCAAGTTTTAGTTGCAAAACCAGGCATAAAGGAAGCTAATTCAACTCGATAATACCAGGCTAGAGTTACCATATTAGACTGTTAAAATTTTAATAAAAGCCATTTTATTATGAGTCTATTCAGCAAGAGGTTAAATTGGTATTAAAAAGTAGAAGATGGTGGAAACGAATGAATTGTGACATTGCAGTGTTTGTAAACGATGATTAGATGTTGGTTAACATCATTACACATTTTTCAAGAGTATATGTGTTCTTTAAGTTCTATAGACTTTTCCCAGTTGTCAAGAGTTAAAATGTGGTGAAATCGGGCGAACATGTTTAGGTTGCGAGGCAAAAATCCCAGATGTTTTATCGTAACTCGATTTGCATGTCGAGTGAGCATTTTGTTTATTTCGCTTTTCAGCAAATTGCTCCGCTAGTCTTGAATTTCAAATTCGGTGTCAAATAGGTACAGCAAATGTAGATACGCGCAATTTGCACTTGTAATTTTATGCAAATGTTGGGCATGCTTTTCGGTTAAACGATTTACGAATATAAGATACTGGAAAAAAAACCTCCGTAGTTGACCACTCCTTGTGTTGGGCTAGATAAAATGGAGCTTTTATATGAATTGCCATAACTCTTATTTGGAAAATACTCAGATCCAATAAAACTTTTTTTTTCAAAAAAATAATGTCCAGATTCTCAGGAATACTTCCGCATCGAAAATATCTTGAAATTGCATTTGACAAAACAGCGTTTATAAAATGTCATGTAAAAATGTCATTATAAAATCTGCATCTATTCAGAGGTTGATGAATCTATTGTTTCATATGGACTGAGTATTATGTCAATATTGACAACAATGATGGTGTGGTTTAATTTGATAAACAAATAAGAAGCAATGTTTATTTTGCTAGTTAAGGCTAAAATATTAGATATATTTGGAAAATTGTAATTAATTACTTATTGTATAAATATATGAGACAAATGTTTAAATGTGACTAGTCATATAGGAAACTGAGGAAAATACAAGATATATATACATTCATGTAAAACAGAACCATCGTCGAAAAATTGTATCATTATATAATTATTGACTAAGATCACAGTTGGTAATAAAAATTGATTGCAATTGTCACAATCCTTCAATGGACTATCCCTCCAAAAAATCACATCTGAAGAAGTATGCGAAGTTCTTTTACATATAGCCATTAAATTGCCAGATGAAGGGACAAGTTATATATCCGTAAGGTTTTTTCCCCTTACCATATAATGCCCAAAGAAAGAAGGGCTGTGTTGCACGAACATGTATAAAAGACCTTGTCACGTACGTCGTAAAGCATTTTGGTGCGACTCAATTTGCATTTTAACAACTTTGGGCGTATATTTTCGTCGAATTGCTTTGTGTGCAACGTCGCAACATTATTTTAATTTAAATCCACCTGAGCTGTCTACGTGCCACTGCATTTTTCCATAGCAAAACTGAGGCTTTTTCACGACCTGTTTATGCCAATTTATTCCTACTTCTCCGGGGACGACTTTCTTAATTGCTGTATTTTTACGCTATTTTAAATGGCGGCAAGGCACAAATACGTGTTTTACGAGCTTAAAAAATGAGCAACACCAACATATTAATGCATCTCAAATGCGACTTGAGCAAAGGGCAAAAAAGCAAACGAAAGCAGATGAACATTACGAATTAAATTTTGTTATTTTGTTTTATTATTTAACTTACGTCCTGCTAATTTCTTGTCTGCACGTACCATTGTGTCGTCAGTTTGGCAAGACTGACGACAAAAGGTTACGTGCAATTTATGTAGACCAGCTTAAGCCAAACGTTTGATATGTGTTTAAGCGATGGTTCATATATAGATCATTCAGCGTGGTTTAAAAGTGGGCAATCATTGATAGCTTCAAAGTATAGGTGGGAATCACATTTAGCATTAATCGCAAAATCACGAATTTACAACAAAACCAGTGTTTATATAAATTTTCTTAATTAGGACTTTCACACCAAGGATAATTCATAGAAAGTTGTTGTATATCCCTTGACATGGATTTTAGAGACTAAAGGGAGCAACACAGGAAGGCAATCACTGCTATCTCTTATGCATTACTGGGAAGCTTCCTTTTTTAAAGAGTATAACTGTATAGGAGGTACTAAACACAATAGAGGGATTGCGCACGCCTCCCTTAATGCCCCGTCAACTGATTTACCTTAACGATAACGCATTGGAAAAAACATACAGTGCTGTCAATGTGGTTAACATTAAGGGAACATTAAGGGAGGCGCGCTCAATCCCTCTATTATCAAAAATGTACTACAAAGTCAATAGAAATCAATAGTAATCAAATAGCAGCAATATTACCATTTCAGATGTACATAAAATTTAATTAACTACCAATTTTTGATTCTAGGACTGTTCATCAATGGATTGTTCATCGATGGACTATTCATCAAGAACTAGCTGTTCATCAGTAGAACGGTTCATCATATTCCTATTCATCATGAGGACGATTCATCAAAAACAAATAATTATTCTTT
>JAQGCC010003417.1:0-15433 GCA_034698905.1 Xestoiulus laeticollis
GCCGTGACGACAGAAATCATGACTTTTTTGGGCATCAATGTCGCGGCTTTATTGGCTCCGTGAGAACGGGGCTTTATCAATGCACGTGAACATTCCGATTTTCATTGATTTCAAGGATCGGATTTTAAAAAGTTGACATCTTAAAACATTCCATCGCTTATTTAAGGGGGTTATCAAAATACCGCAAAGCGGCTTTAGTGCGTACACTCTCTCCGGCATCTGGCAAAAAATCGCATTCCTGGTGTTCGATAGAAGACAGAACGCGTGTGTGGCATCCCCGTGGCGCTCGTTACGCCGAGAGCCCAAATGTAGTAGTAAATATCAAAGCGGAGATTTTCAAGCAGAGTTAACATGTTTCGTGTAATGGCCCCACCCGCTCTCTGCGACAGTTATTGAACCTACCTGCGCTTTGAAGGACTTCAAGACGTTGGCGCTTGCGTCCACATCCTCATCGGCATCATCATCCTGCTCCTCCTCTTCTTCCTCCTCCTCCTTCTTGTCGAATTTATCCCAATCGTCATCTTCGAGATTCTGACCCCACGGCGACATCTTGTCGCACTGCTTGCCGTTGATCATCTCCAGCTCCGGGCAATCCTCGTCCTCCTGACACTCCAGCATCACCTCCTGGTACAGGCTGTCTCGGGCGGGCCATTCCAGACCGCCCTCATCCTCGTCTCGCTCGTCGCTATTATGCAGTGTCGCCGGAGAACAGCCCTCGAAGCACTCCTTCCACATGCGCTGCAGGTCGAGTTCCCTCATCTGGTTGATGTCGTCAAACAGCTCCTCCTCCTCCAGTTTTATCTCTTCCTTCATGGACATCAAACCGCCAACATCCGCACTCTCGTATTCCTCCTCCTTCTCCTCCTCCCGTTCGGATATGGCCCAGAAATCCTGCTCGTCGAGCTCGTTGACTCCGTTGTAATCGGAGTTTGTCGGCCAACTATCACCGTTCATTCCGCCGCCGCCGCCGTTGTCGTCTTCATCTCCGGCGCTCCAGAGCGTCGAGGAGATGCCGTCGTATTTTTTCCGCTGCAGGGAATCCAGCTCGCTGGTTCTGAATCCGGCGATGCAGCCGAAATCCTTTCCCAGGTTCGCGATCGAGTACTTCTCCAACGCCGAGGCGAATCTTCGGAGATCGCAACCGTCTTCCTCCTCCTCGATGAGATCCTTTAAAGCCGACGACATCTGATAGAGGTGGGCGATGCCGTCCCTGTGTTCGGCGCGGGTTTCCGCTGCGGACTCCCCGAGGGCAACCTCTTCCGTTTGACAGAATTTCTCCTGGTCCGGACGTAGCTTGAATTTCGGTACGAAAGCAGAGACCGCCTCCTCCTGCCTCCTGCCGCTTGTCTCCTGACCATTGTACAGCATGTAGAGTTGGCCGTTGGGGTTTTCCGAGCTCCTCAAGTGCAATATCCCGTTCTCGTCTTGAGTGAACATCGGTTTTGCCGAGGGCTGCTCGGTCGCCACGGTGTTGCCCGCCGCGACGACTCCGTTGCCGCCGCCATCGTTTTTCTCTCGGGTCTTCGCGGCTGCGTCGGCGGTGGCCGCAGCAGCAGCAGCATCGCAGCTGCTGGCAGAATCTTCGTCCGAGTCGCACGACAGCGGTCTAATGGGACGGAAGTGGGTTTTCGGAGAGGTCAGAAGATTCTCCTCTTCGCACGACTCTCCCCTGTTCGCATCTTCTTGCTGGAACGGAGGAGGTTTGGTCTTGTCGCAGCGAGTGACTTCCGCATCTGCGCTTTCGGATCCTCCGTTTATCAGGGGCGTGGAACCGCTCCGGGTTCCCTTGCCGCGTTGTCTTTGCTTCACCTCCACGAAGAGGCTCTCGCCCTTGTGGTACGTGAGCGTAGATTTCCTGCCGAAGAGTATCGGATCGCTGTGGTGGAGCGGCTGGTCCTGGACGTGCGACAAACTGTCGCTCCTCGCGTCCTCGCAGACTCCCCTGTTCAAGTAGCTGTCGTAACTCCTCGTCATGCTCAGGTGCTCGCTGTGAGCGGATCCTCCGTTGCAGGCCACGAGCGCTTCTATGATACTCATGCCGCATCCGTTGCCGTTCTTGTCGTCCTCCTTCCATATGTTCCAGAAACTCTGATGGTACGACTCGTCGCCGCCCCAGCAGAACGAAGCCGAGGTGCCGTTGGCGGCGCTGCCGTCCAATCCGAAGGCGCGCGCGTCCTTGGTCCGGACGTCGAAGCTGCCGTTCCAGAGCAGGGAAAGCTCGCTAAGAGCCGAGGATTGGTCGGCATCGGCACAGTAACCCCACTTGCCAGGGTTTATCGAAACCTGCTCCCTGTCCCACAGTTCGTAGCGCTCCAACGGCTCCCAGATGTTCTCTTCCCCCTTTTTCTTCTTGCCGTCCAGCGGTGGCGGTGGTTTCGTTAGCGAGTCCTCCAAGAACTGCGGAGGAATATCTGCGCATTCGCCGTTCGGGCTCGCGTCCGAATCGTTGCCGCCGATGGCGCCGAGTATTTCCCAGATGATCTTAAGCTCGTCCTCCCTGATCGCGTTCAGCTCCAGCTTCGAGCTCCTGCTGTCTTCGACGAAGATCTCGGAGTCGGAGTCGAAGGCCGGCGAATTGGAGACCGGTTCCTCCTTGCCGATCTCGTACAGGTCGGTCTCGCTGAGCATGCCGCCGCTTCGCTCCGCCGGTTCCCCGAGGTCTTCGAATCCGTAAACGCCGCCCTTGATGAAGTCCTGCTTCTTCGTACCGCACCGCCATATCCTGTTGGCCGGCTCGAAGCACTCTTCGGCTACGTCTTCGCGTCCTCCCCACTCGGCTATTTCTGCAGTCTGCCCCCACAGGCATCCCAGCTTCTTCAAGAGGAGCTGCTGCTGTCCGTTCACCATCTCCGAAGGCCACGGTTCTCCGGATTTGCGTATTGCTTTTTCGTCTGAGCTTGGATCGAGGTAGTAGTCCATGGCGGCGATCATTTCGCCAGGAGTGTAAAGGTCGACCACGAAGGCGTCTTCGTTGTCGGATTTCTTCAGTTTCGTGAACCACGTCGACAGCGAAGTCTTGAAGGCTGTTTCCAAAATCTGCGAGAGCTTGTCGATGGAAGTGTCGCCGATGTCCTGTTTGGACCAAATCGAGGCTAAGCTCTCGTTGAACTTCGCTTCCAGCTTGTGCAGTATTTCCACGTCGTCTTCTCCGCCCGCGTCCTGGTTATCTCCGCAATGGGACACGATTTCCGGTTCCTCGTCAACCTCGTTTATTTCTTCGACGGCCGGACTCGCAACGGGATCCCGTTCGCCGGATATTGTGCCGTCGTCCCGCTCGAGGGAACAGCCGCTAACGGCCCGCACCTCCTCGGCATCGCCGTCTTCGAACGAACTGTCGTATCCGATCTCGAAGTCGTCGAACTTCTTGCTACGAAAGTATCTCTCGCTCGGCGACCGTGAGTTCGGTTTGGAGTCGCTCAAGACGAAGCGCTTGAGCCTAAGCTCCGGAGCGCTGAACGGCGACTTGCCCTTGAAGAACGGGACCCTCTGCTTCAGCATCCTGTATTTGCACTTGGGAACGATGAAGGACGGTTTGCCGCCGGCTTGCTCGCGTCCCAGCTTGTTGCCGATCTTGGAGTGGTGGTGGTGATGGTGACTGTGATTGTGGTGGTGGTGATGATGAGTATAGTGAATGTGAGGTACTTTCGAGAAAAGTTTTGCCGTCTTGGCGGACTCGGAGGTCACGACGTCCCGGCACTTTTCGCTTTCATCCACCGTGAACACGGCCGCTGAATCCCGCTCGCTGTCCGACTTTCGCAGCGCACCGGATTTCTCCAAATCCTTGACCTCCTCTCCGGACAGCGATTCGTTGCTGGCGGCCGACAGCAGTTTCTTGCCGTCCCAGAACGTGTTGTACTGCATGCTGTAGCCGGGGAAACCCGCCAGATCATCTTTCATGTGCAGTCTGCCGCTTAGTGCCGGAAAAGCGGCGTAATACCTGAAGGCGAGAAAAGAGTTGCGGTTAAGGCCCCAGTGCACAAGAGCGGCGCGTGTGTGTATTAAATAAGTCTGGAACATGTACCGAAACAGGATTAAATAAGCATGGAACATGCTCCGAAACAGGATTAATGCCTGATTCACATGCGCAGTGCATCTTTGGCCATAATTAAGTATGGCCAAATAATGGCCAAAGATGCACTGCGCATGCGAGGAGCTGTCCGCCTTCGCCTGGCGGACAAAATCCGCCTAGATGTGAATCAGGCATAAGTAAGTATGGAACATGTTCCAAAACGGGATTAATTGATTTTGGAACATGGTCCGAAACAAATTTAAATAAGTCTGGAACATGTTCCTAAACAGGATTAAGTAAGCATGGAACATGTTCCGAAACAGCATTAAGTAAGCCTGGAATATGTTCCGAAATCGGATTAGGTATGGAACATGTTCCTAAACAGGATTAAATAAGTCTGGAACATGTTCCGAAACAGCATTAAGTAAGCATGGAACATGTTCCGAAACAGCATTAAGTAAGCCTGGAATATGTTCCGAAACAGCATTAAGTAAGCCTGGAATATGTTCCGAAATCGGATTAGGTATGGAACATGTTCCTAAACAGGATTAAATAAGTCTGGAACATGTTCCGAAACATGATTAATCAATTAACATGTTATAAAACAGGATTAAGTAAGTTTGGAACATGTTCTGAAACAGGATTAAGTAAGCGTGGAACATGTTCTGAAACAGGATTAAGTAAGCGTGGAACATGTTCTGAAACAGGATGCAAAAGTTGGAGCCAATCGTCACCGAAACCAATCTCATGTTACAAAATCACAAGTTACGAAAAGCCGTACTTTTTTGCTAGATCCTCCGGTGTAGATTGTAAGACGTTGGAATCTTTTGCATTTTCGTTTGTACCTTCCACGGCATCGGCATTCGTATCCGGTTCCTTCGTATAGCCTACGTCGGAAGAAACGACATTTTAAAATACAAAATTTAAAACTTGTTTCGTACGTTACGAGTGGCAAGCGGTTCATAATTGAAATATTTCATCCCAAATTCGTCTATCAAACGAAGTATTCTGCATATTGTTTTCAAATTTTTAGTAAATCAAAATTCCACTATATTTTTTTAAAAAAATGTGGTTACAAAGTCAACTCGGCCTGGAGTGATTTTGGACCAACGTCTTAAAACACATCAAATAAAGTGAATAATCATGAACAAAAGGGTTCAGAGTGAATGCCACTCTAATAGTTTTATAAAGTAGTTAAACTTGATCAAAATTACAAAAAAATAATCAAAATGGCTAATTTATAGACATAGTACGTTAATAAGCATCAACTTGGACCAATAGAAAGTATATTTTAACTCGTTTTTGGTCCATAGAAAGTATATTTTAACTAGTTTTCAACCAAAAATCTCCAGTCAGCAGGTGTGATATGCAAATTCAGATAATAATAAGTCAAAAACTAGAATCACGCAAGACAGTTAGTTAGTGGTGTCACATAATAATACATGTATAGTGCAGATTTTTTATGATATTTTTTTGAAAAGCTGAACAAGATATTTGTAGTCTTCTTCAGAGGTTAAATAATGGCCTTTGTGCTTTATAATATACCTTAAAATTCATTGTTGTCCACATGTGGGTCAATGGTATTCTTACAAATAAACCCCTGGAGTTTTGAAAATAAAATAAAAATGGCAGCTATTACTGAATGCCTAACAGAATTGCAAAGTTATTAAACTTGAGTTGTTTTAAAAATGTTGGCTTTAAAAACAGTTGTGTATTTTTCGGCTAACCTTGTAAGCAGACAACATTTTCATTCCCACCCACTCCCACCCCCTTTCTGTTGTACATTAACCACTGCTTTTTAGCATTGTTTAGTCGCAACCCGGAAGACTACCTTGAAACATCATGCTTGAAAAAAAAATTAAAATTTTAAAAAACGAGGTCTAATTTAACTAGCAAACTCCACGAAGAGAAAATTTACTACATACAATGTATATAAAAATAGACAAATGGCCATGATTTTATGAAGATTTTGGAAATTTACTCATTTTTAACAAATTTAAAACCTGGTGAATCTAAACTGCAAAATGGTGATTGTGTTTTCATGTAGATTTTTTATGAAATTTCATAACTTCTTTATTTGCATTTATTATAGTCTGCTTTATTACCTTGTTATATTGATTAATTTTTTACTATAGGTCATACTATATAGCCATAATTTCAAAACCATATTTAAAATACGTATCAATATAAAATCTGCATTTAATTTATTATAAATATATTTCAATAACTATTTAGTTTAGAATATAAACACTAGTTTCTTGCAGTGATTAAAAATTCACGTAACAATTTGCAATCGGCCGTAATTTTATGTAAGCTCTTAAATATTGTTATAATTTCAAAAATATCTACAATACATCGTCTGTATTTATAACATAATATTTTATATTCCATACTATATAAATTATAGTTTATTACAAACTGACAAATATTTTAAAACAGATTTTGTCATTTTTGGTTCTCGCACTGCGTATCGTCGAGAAATCCGCTGAAAAACTCGATATAAAAATTTCTCCACCAATTTTGTTAAAAAAATTGAGTTAACAAATTGTAATTAAATTCCGATAACAAAATTTCCTAAACAATTGTTAATTCCAATTCTGCTTACCTTCACACTGTATGCTTTTCAAACGCGAACAAAGTTCGTCAACCAATTCTTCGATGCCGCAAGTCTATAAAGAAAAAATTGATCAGGATTAAACATTTATGAAAATCAAAATTTGCTGAATTAAAAAATCAGCAACAATTACAAACCAGAAATAAAAAAGTATTAAAATAACATAAGAAATGAAGATCGATTACATGTACTACATCCAACATAAATGACGATTTTAGATACCGTAAAACAGTCTGGTACATACATTACCGTTCAACGACAAACAACAGTAGCCAAAAATTTTAATTTCGGTAATTAAACACTGAATAAGATTTCAATTTTCACAGATAACATCTTTATAAGAATCAAAAATGCGGAAGTAATTTTTGATCTAGGAAACAATTGAAAAAAGTCACTGGACTCTGAAATGTTTATCACTAAGACAAAAGAGTGCTTTTCCATTTGTCCTAAATAAAGGATAAGAAATGTTTAGAAATAAAGCCATCAATTCAAACGTTTTAGAGTCCTGTGTTATTTTGGTTAATTTAAAACCACTGTCCTCTTTTTAACACCCAAACCACTTGCATTTTGAGGTCACACATACTCAAATACTCAAATTTGGTAGTAATATAAGCAACAAACAAAAAATCCATTTTCAAACAGCATGAATGAAGGGTTGGAATAAATGTATACATGTACATGTATATCAAATGATAAATACCAGAAAACTTGCCAACTTAAAACTGCAGATCCTTCATTAATATACATGTATCTTGTTTTATATAAACTTATCAAATGCCAAGTTCCATTTTATCCAACATTTGCTATATTTTTGTCCAACATTTTCAATATCTGTACATTTAGGGGAATTCACTTATAACGATTCCGGATATAGCTATATCCCTGGTATAGTGATTTTGATAAAAAAAAATAAGTCATGCAACTGTTTATCAAAAACAGGAAAAAATTTAAATCTCTTATACCAACATTGAGAAAACAATTACTATGTATTCAATAATAAATATATATATATTTTAAAGTCTGTAGTTTTATAGTAGGTGTTTTTTCATAATTTCAAAATTTTTACACATAATTCTAGAACGCGTGTACAACACGTGCCTTAATTGATTTCTACAACGAAATCACGCGCCTTAATTTCTAGAACGAAAAGGCGTTTCATAATTACGTTCTAGAAGGAAAACGCGTGCATTAATTGAGTTCTAGAATATGAAAACGCGTGCCTAAATTGAATTTTTTTAGACGAAAAAGCGTGCCTTAATTACGTTCTAGAACGAAAACGCGTTCCATAAATACGTTTTAGAACGAAAACGCTTTCCATAATTACGTTCTAGAAAGAAAACATGTGCCTTAATTAAGTTCTAGAACGAAAACACGCGCCTAAATTAAGTTCTAGAACGTTTTAAAATCCCACTCTACATAAAGCGTATTGGTGGCAAACAAACAATTAAGATTTATTGGACGATTAATGAAAATGTAAGCCTTTTCTGAAATATTTTCTTATAGGATAGGGTTTGACCGTTTTTGACGAGTATATGAACAAGAAGAAGGTACATGTAACGAATAAATTGGATAAGATTTCGGATTTGATCGGCGATAAATCCAAAACCGTAAATTCGTAAATGAGGAAGTGCAAACGTTGTCAGAATAAAACATTGGAATTAGGCCAAGTAGAAAAGAGATGCCAAGGACGAAACGAAAGCTAGCTTTTTGGTTATTTGTGTATACAAGTATTAGAAATTCACAAAGTCTTAGAGGATGAGTACAAAAAAAAAAAAGCGATAAAGATGCCAGGGTAAAACGATAACATTCCTGCAAATCAAAAATCCGTGAAAAAGTGACAAATATGGAGGAAGAAAAAAAAATAGGCCTTACAGTCAAAAAGGAAGGACAAATAGACAAAAAAATATATATTATATTTATATTTGGAAATGTCAAAACACTTTAGTAAAAGTGAAAAATACGAGGATGTTGTCGTGTACAAATTCATAAACAGATTATCTGGATAAAAATCTGGTATAACATACTTATTTAAATGAAAAACTAACTGTATTTACATGTATAAAGTTTAGCAATTTAGGATTTAGATTAGCCATTTTCAAGTTCAAATTTAAAATTGTATACAGTATCATGTATAATTTAGAAATGTAGCTTTTAAGTTTCTTTACCAAATATTAGTTTAATTTTAAAATTTGATTTCAACAAATTTTAAATTAATTTAAGATTTGTGTTGCATTTTAAATAGCACGAGCCACTGGGACGACCAAACCAAAAGTTGTGCTATTAGGAATGGATGCGCTATTTCAAGGTAATTTTGTTGTACATGTAGAATCGCTATTTACAGGTTCACACCGTTGTTATTTCAAATATGATTAGTGCTCCAGTTGAGTCCTATGAAATTTCATGGTCAAATGAAACGTGTTATAAAAACCTGATATGAAATATCAACACGTGCTCGTGTAAAAATACCAGTTAGTTACCAAATGGTAAAAGTTAAAAAAAATAACTATTTTCAAAGGCGAATTAAGAATTAAAAGGGCGTTGAAATACAGACATGAAAATCAAGGTTAGAGTTTAATAAAACACCTGCGTGTAATTTCATGCAACGATTTGTTCAAATTGATTTTTTTTTTATAATTTGTATTTTATCAAACACAATCATCATCTGAAAATTTATAATAGCTATAGGATAAAAAAAACAGGAAGTAAATTTGTAGGTGTTGCCTCATAATCAGACCATATAACAGACAAGATTTACGACATTTCAAACAATGCTCGCAGCCACGCCCCTTTTATCTAAATTTATGATAAATTAGAGGATTTATTTATAAACAGTGTTGCTCAGCATACATATCTCTCACTATAACGAACGGCTCTATAAAACGAGCACAATGGTTGGCATTGTTTATTTCCCTCTCTGTATAACGAACAATGGATAGACTGGACTAACAATGTTTATATAACTCTCATGTACTAGCCTCTCGATATAACGAACAGAGAGTGGCTGATAGCGATAGTCTAGTCCCTACTAAAATGCTTATAGCTCTCATGTATTAGCTTCTCTCGGTATAATGAACAGCTCGATCTAACGAACAATGTATAGTCCCGACCCAAAATATTTATAGCTCTCATCTATTAACCTCTCTGTACAACGAACCGCTCGATATAACGAACAGAGTGGCTGATACCGATAGTCTAGTACCGAACAAAATACTTACAGCTCTTAAGTATTAGCCTCTCGATATAACGAACAATTTATAGTTTCCACCCAAAATGCCTATAGTATAGCTCTCATCTATTAACCTCTCTGTACAATGAACCGCTCGATATAACGAACAGAGTGGCTAATACCGATAGTCTAGTACCGAACAAAATGCGTATAGCTCACATGTATTAGCCTTTCGGTATAACGAACAGCTCGATATAACGAACAATGTATAGTCCAGACCCAAAATGCCTATAGCTCTGATCCATTAACCTCTCTGTATAACGAACAGAGAGTGGCTGATACAGATAGTCTAGTGACCAGTCCCTACTAAAATGCTTATAGCTCACATGTATTAGCCTCTCTGTACAACGAACGTTCTGTATAACAAATAGGGTGTCTAGTCCCAACCAAAACGTGTATACCTCACATTAATTGAACTCTGTGTATAACGAACCGCTCTATATAACGAACGGAGTGGCTGAACAAAACAGAAATGTCTATGCCTCTCATGTACATATTCACGTATATGCCTCTGAATAACTAACTAACCTCTCGATATAACGAACAAATAGTGGATGTACGTCCTCCCAATTAAAATGCCAATGCCTCTCATGCATGCATTAGCCAATCTGTATACCGAAACGCTCGATATAACGAACGAATAGTACCATACCCTTCGCGTTCGTTATATCGAGAGCATTTGTAGTTTTTTCACTTCCGGATTTCACATAAGCCTACATGTACGTGCCTTGAATTATAAAATCCCAGCACGTCTTCGTTGTAAAAAAAAAAAAAAAAAGATGTCACATTTTCAAGTACTCGTTAGAAAGAAGGAGATTTTGGCGAGGTCAACGCAAGGTCAACATTTAGCCATTTGCCAAATTTCACGAGTTTGCATTTCGCCATTTCACATACAGTGTACATGTACATGTATAATATAAGGACAAGGTAATTCATAACATTAATTACATTATGGACCTTTGCCCCTTCAATGGACCTTTGATATCCTTAAAATCTACATGTACATTATATCAGCTTTTAAACATTTTATGTATAGCTATTTTTACATGTGCATTAGATGGTAGATAATGATAGTTAGCCCTCCCCCCCGAGTTTATCAATACAAATACCTTAACAAATAAATACTCCATAATTAACCAGCCTATGCTCGAATCGAAATGCGACCCCTAAAAGCCCTTCAATTCAACACAATTAAACATCACGTATACCTCTCAATTCAACTCTTTATACCACTTTATTTAATTAATAAAAAGCATGCACCGCTCAATTCAAGAGAAAACCATTCAACTCTACACACAAACTCAATTCAACTCCATACAATACTCGGTTCATCATCATACACACCACTCAATTCAACACAATTCTAATATAAGCTAAATATTCACCATTCCATTCAAACAACATGCACAATTAAATAGAAAACCATTCAACACTACACACCACTTAATTCAACTCCATACAATACTTTGTACTTCAGCATCCACACCACTCAATTCAACACAATTCAAATATACATTCACCATTCCATTCATACAACATGCACAATTCAATAGAAAACCACTCAATTGTAAACACCAACTCAATTCAACTCCATACAATACTCGGTTCATCATCATACACACCACTCAATTCAACACAATTCTAATACAAGCTAAATATTCACCATTCCATTCAAACAACATGCACAATTCAATGCAAAGCCATTCAACTCTACACACCACTCAATTCAACTCCATACAGCACTCAATTCAACACAATTCAAATATACATTCACCATTCCATTCATACAACATGCACAATTCAATGGAAAATCATTCAACTCTACACAACTACTCAAATCCATTCCATGCATCATTCAAATCAATTCCAAACACCATCCAATATGCTTACAAAATCAATTCAATTCACCATGCAACACATAACGCACCACATTTGGGGAAGGAGGTTTCTATACAGCAAAACCTGTGAATAGCGCAAACTATTGGGACCGAACCATAATAAGGTGCGCTACTTGGAGGGAGAGTGCTATTCGCAGGCTCAGCAGGCTATGTAAAATTGATGCGTGCCGACTGGGAGGGATCGCTACTTCCAGGTGGTGTGCTATATAGAGGGACACAATTTACAAGGTTCATGACAGAAATCAGCTTGATACGAAACCTAAATTCTCGTCATCCGAACAGAACAATGCCCGCTAAGTACACGCAAACACCCTCGTAGCAAACAACAACCGCAAACTTCCAAGTTCGTTGAAATTTGTTTGAGTTCAGATTGCGGTGATATTGCATCGACGATGTCACGATTAGACGCAACGTGTTTGCGAAACAGCGTTTGCCGAGTGCGTGGCTCTCTACGGATCGCTGACATTTAGGTTCGGCACATATCGGTTTTATTTTCATCCGTCGTTAACACCCCAGAAACAAAATTTGTTAACTTTTCTGACTCTTTAAACTATTTTTGCATTAACCCTGGTCCACAACGCACCGAAACAAGAAACACGAAACAAATAAAACAAGCGCAACTGAAACATGTGAAAGAAAATGTTTCCTGAAATGTTTAAAAAATCACATAGTAGCCTTCTCATGTAAAAAAAATTCTCCGAAACAAAGATGGACGACTATTTCCGTTCAAGGCGCTTCTCGTATTTCTCGTCTGCCACTGTGTGTGGAACGGCAGACGGACCTTGGTTGAAGCGCCGTTATCTGGAAACATTTTTCCTTTTGACCTAGACCTGCTATTAACGTATCTCCAAAATTTTCCGAATAACACGTATGTTTCATGTTTCACAAAACCTCAAGTGCAGTGTGGACGCATGTTTGCAACATTTGTTTTGTGTTTCTTGTTTTGGAAAGCGCAGTTATCTGGAAACATTTTTCCTTTTGATCTAGACTGACTCTTGGCGTATCTCCAAAATGTTTCATAAAACCTGAAGTGCAGTGTGGGCGCGTGTTTGCAACATTTGTTTCGTGTTTCTTGTTTCATAAAAGCGCAGTTATCTGGAAACATTTTTTCCTTTTGATCTAGACTGACTTTTGGCGTATCTCCGAAATGTTTCATGTTTCACAAAACCTAATGTGCATTGTGGATGCGTGTTTGCAACATTTGTTTCGTGATTCTTGTTTTGGTGAAGTGTCTCGATTGCTGTAGGAAGGTT
Organism: Xestoiulus laeticollis; assembly: GCA_034698905.1. Taxonomy (NCBI): domain Eukaryota; kingdom Metazoa; phylum Arthropoda; class Diplopoda; order Julida; family Julidae; genus Xestoiulus; species Xestoiulus laeticollis. Next base: position 13,001 of record JAQGCC010003417.1, read on the forward strand.
TTCCATGTTCTCTGGAAACAACTAAAAACATGTTTTTGTTTCTTTACATGTACCTGTTCTGATGCGGAGAGCAGACATTCCACGGCCGCGCTTTTTTTCATTTCTTCGCTGTCCGTGAACTTCATTTTGGTGTTTAACTTCTGTTTGCTCTTCAGGCATTTTCCTTTTCCAACGCATGGATTGTCCTGAAATATTAACAAGATTTTAAACAATTTAGAAGAATTTGAAACAAATTTTTAAATAATTTAAAGGAAAATAATGGGAAAAAAAAATGCTCGGCACGCGTGAAAAAATTTCAGTTGGCACAAAAAACAAAATGCATTGTATAAAAATGGGTCACTAAACCGTGTTTGTGGTATCATAAATTGGTCATTTGTATTTTTAGTTTAATTGTTCTTAAAAAAAACTACTTTTGAAACCGTTAAGTGCCGCTGAATTGCAACTAAGTTATCGATAAGATGGTGAATAAATGGCATAATAATAATAATAATAACAAACCATAATTGTAATTTAAATAATAATTATATTCCAAACAGCACAATTGTATATACAATGTAGTTTAAAAGTACGCGAGACCAATTTTAATAAATTAAAAAATAATTACGACACTCGTAAACTTAGAAATTATTTTAGCAAAATTTATATCCTGTATATATATATTAATCTAAAAAATAGTGCAAAATAATAATATTAATACCTACTAACAGCAAAATTGTAAATATTTTAAAACTTGACTAATTTCAATAAAAAAGGCCTAAACAGTACAAAATTACAAAAAAATTGCACAAAATTATCTAAAAATTGCCCACAAAGAAAATCTTAAAAAAAATGTTGAAACCTAAATAATTGATCAATATTTTATCATAATTTTTTATTATTAAAAACAACACTATCCCTGTGTCTTTATTTTTTTGTCCAAAATCGAGATTTAAGAAAGATTGTTTCCTTAGGCAAGACAAGTGACAATTATCATAATAGTTGTTGCAAAATACTAATTAACAGATAACAATGTTTTTAATTCCTAGAATTAATTGAGCTTAATTTCGCAAAAAAGTTTTACCCTCATAATTTAACCTGTTTTCGCGAATATTTGCAAATTTTTCCCACTTGTAATCTAGAAAAAAACGTTATATGTAGGCCTATTGTAAAAGTTTTGGGTTAGATACCAAATTTTACCTTAATTTCAAAGACCTAATTTTTAAAAATTAAGAAAAAAAAACATTACAGTTACATCTCCAATTGTTATCTGTCAGACAATATTCAAAAATCTGATTTTATATCACCCTAGAAAACTTAATTTGCAGGACGCATCAAGACAATGTGATTTATAAGAAACACAAGTCAACAAATTATAGGCCTAAAATAAAATTTTCAATTTAAAATAGAAATTCATCATTAAAGAAAACCTCAAAAATCTAACAGCAATTTCAAATGCTCTCAATTCCAACATGGCAATTAAGATCTAACAAAATTTCCAACATGGCTTCCAAGAACTACAAAATTCCAATATGGCACCTTACAGAACTTCAAACATGGCCACCTAACCTCAAAAACTCCAACATGGCTCCCAATAACTAAAAAATTCCAACAAGGCCCCTGAAATCTAAAACTTTCCAACATGGCCACCAAACCTCAAAAACTCAAACATGGCCCCTGAGATCTAAAAAATTCCAACATGGCCCCTGAGATCTAAAAGACTTTCCAACATGGCCCCTGAGATCTAAAAGACTTTCCAACATGGCTACCAATAACTAAAAACGTTTCCAACATGGAACCTAAGACCTTACAGAACTTCAAACATGGCCACCTAACCTCAAAAACTCCAACATGGCTCCCAATAACTAAAATATTCCAACATGGCTACCAATAACTAAAAACGTTTCCAACATGAAACCTAAGCCCTTACAGAACTTCAAACATGGCCACCTAACCTCAAAAACTCCAACATGGCTCCCAAGAACTAAAAAATTCCAACATGGCCCCTGAGATCTAAAACTTTCCAACATGGCCACCAAACCTCAAAAACTCAAACATGGCCATCAAACCTCAAAAAATCCAACATGGCTCCCAATAACTAAAATATTCCAACATGTCACCTGAGATCTAAAAGACTTTCCAACATGGCTCCCAAGACCTAAATAAATTTCCAACATGGTCCCTAACACTATTCACACCGACCAAATCAAGTGCACTGATGTAGATCAAGTCTTGATCGGGTTCGCGCGCGAATCCAATCGAGTTGTCTGCTCCACTTGATGTGGATCAAGTCTTTCTGTCGTATTCAATATAGTGCCCTGTATACTAGGTCATGTGACCAGTTTAACTGAGTTCGGCGGTGTGAATTAACACCTGGATGCACATCAGTTGATCTACATCAAAGTCGGTGTGAATTAACACCTTGATCCACATCAGTTGATCTACATCAAAGTCGGT
>JAQGCC010003418.1:0-15432 GCA_034698905.1 Xestoiulus laeticollis
ACTGATTTACCTTAACGAGAACGCATTGGAAAAACATACAGTGCTGTCAATGTAGTTAACATTAAGGGAGCATTAAGGGAGGCGCGCTCAATCCCTCTATTGTCGTCTCCCCTCAACCACAAACCCATTAACGTCGTCACCACGCATGCGCATTGGCAAAAAAACAATGCTGCCAATGTCTTCAAAATTAAAGGAAACCTGCTCAATCCCTCTATTGTCTCCATGGCAGTCATTGATTCGGGTTAAAATCGAGTTGTTGGGGGTGAACGGTGGAATAATACATGATATGGACACTGACATAAGCCCCACTAGTTATTGAAAAGTGACCAATGGTATAAATAATGCACAAATTATTCCAAGTTACCATACACGACATTCGCCGTGCATGGGGATCAGATTCAGCCAGACTTAAACAGCTCACCAGCGAATCCAAACAGTGATTCTCCGATTTAAAAAGTCCAATTTAAAAAAAGCGAAAAAAAAAAATCAGATAACAATATTGGCAGTGGACAAGAGATGGAATGAGGGTAAGTTAGGGGTGGGGTGGGGGGATGAGGAGACGAAAAACTATTAAAGCAAAATCGTAACAATACAAACCCCACTGCCCTCCCCCGCAACATCTCCACTGAAAACTACATGCGTGAATAACGCATTTGGTCCGATAAAAATCAACATTATTATTTTCGCCATTTTTTTTTGTATTTATTCCATCCGCGGATGTCTGACATATGTCCCACGCAGTCGATTAAGGACCCAAAGTGTCACAAATCGTCTCCCCCTCCCCCCCCATTCATTCGCCTCCCTTTTGCACACAATATAAAATATAAATCAAAGTTGTACAAAAACGGACACAAAAGTAAGATTTCGTAGCGATTTTTTTTTTTAGACAGTCGTTCGGAATTGAAAAGAAGCACGGTAAAGATGGCGTCGATGTTGGGATTCCTCCGAGGTGGTGCTAAAGGAGGAAGGGTGTAGAAGGGTGTGGGGCCGAGTTTAATAGACAGATCAATTGGTGGCATTAAATTGAGCAAAATAAATGAACTGTTCGGACAAGTAAATCCTTGCGAAGCTCCTGTCCGCGGACGTTCATGCGCCCATTTCTGAGTGGAGCCACCCAAACAGGGATCAGATGGCGAAAAAAAAAAAGCAAAACCCGGTTTATGGGAGACACCGTGAAAAGGACTAAAGCTGAAAAATGACGTGTCAAGGGTGATAGATTTGGCCGAGAATCTATCACTTTGATTCCAGAGGGTCAGAAATACCGCGGGGAGTAAAGCCCCCACCCCCACAACAATCAGTATCACACTATCAAGGTTCGACCACCATTACACACATTCCTGCTAGCCGCAATGACGTCATCATGGACCTAAAATCTGGCAACATTGTGCATGGGGTGCAAACTGATGCGAATTAGATAGCTATAACCCTTTCATTTTGTTCCACCGTTTCTCCAATAAGTTGTAATGAGATCTCTGGAATACATTATTCCCAGTGCTTTAAAAAAAAATTTTCCCTGACCATTCATCCATGAGGATTGAACAATCAAGCATGTGACAATATGCCTTACTTGCTCAAAGAAACTGGTTTAGAAAGTAGAATGCTAAATACAAATGACCACTTTGGTATCACACAAACTACCTGATATAATATCTGAATTAAAATTCATAACTAATCGAAATAAGGTTTTAATTAGGAGGAACCTGGTTTAAAACGTAATATACAATGCCCTGTAAAAAACCTCTTTGGTATCACACATACTACTATGATTTTTTTCCTTAACTTATCTGCATCCAAATTCATAACTAATTAAAATAAGATTTTAATTAGAGGCTAATCGAAAATTCGAGTCATTGTATAGGCAAAAATCGTAAAATAATGTTAAACTGAGTTAAAAAAAAAGGGAAATCCCCATTTCTATAGACGCAGTGCTGGATGAGTGTGATATTTTTAGGCTTTCGTGATAATGCCAGCATCACTTTACCCTAACCTAATCCAGGTACAAACACTGTATCCAATTTCCCTGCCAAATCCAGGTTGGTGTCACCTGAGTTGGATAGCTCAAAAACTTTCCTAATACATGCTAAACAGGTTACCTATATTTGCCGCTTTTTCCTGATGGTTATAATTTCCGTATAAGTATATACTGTAACCCCAACATCCCAAGGAAATTCATTTCAATATGCCCGTTAAACATCCCCTATTTCCTGGAGAATTAGGGAGCGACACAGAGCATCCTCCAAAGAATATGTGTCTATGGAAGGGATGGAGGGGTCGACATGCACCATTTTCTCACCAGGAGGCGTTAAGCAAGGGGCTTACGGCAAAGGCAGCAAGGATCAGAAAGCCACAGTGACAAATGGTCCATTTGGCGTGTTGCATTTGGAGAAGGGAAATCCCCCGAAATACCAAAAACGGCGATATGAAAATAGATAGGGCATTCACGAACGATCATAGCATTATCTATCAACCCGACTTGGGGGACTTGAAAGCAGACTGGAAAAACAGAAAAGATGGACAGAGAGCGCATGTACATGGACACAGATTCACCATTCTGTATCGCATCAATAAATATTAATTCTTCAGTGGGGAAAACGATGGAAATCGTCCGCATGACGTTTCTGTGACATTTGTCCTATAACTCCTAAACGCTGTCATCCTGTCAGTGAGCAACTGTAGTACTAATTACAATGTCACAGATACTGCATCATTAACAGTTAAGGAAGCATGATAAATCCATGGTCTTTAAGTTAGTCAAAGTAATTAAAACTTAAATTTGAAATTTAACCAACATAAATAATAGACTAAACATTGTAAAGGCTCGACATAAGTTAAAGATAAAGGGTTAATTACAACAGTAATTATAGGTATTGCAGACGAGTTGGTGTAAACCACCTTAATTGGCAATCAAGGAACCAGGGTTCAAAACCCAGATTGGACAATGGCTACCGATATAGGGCCCCTCTGCCAGATATCTAAACTGTAACTATTAAGTTGGGGGCGCTTGTATTTTGAACATGGCTAAGTGCTGGAAAGGTATAACAATTGAAAATTGTACAATTTAACCATTATATGAAAAATTGACAAAACAATGCAAATAAATAAAATTGCTAAATATAAAGAGTTGCAACAGCAATTGCAGGTATTGCAGACGCTATTGAGCTTATGTCCCAGACCTTATAATGACTAGTGGTATAAGGATAATTTTGAAAAACCCAAACGTTGCATTGGCCATCTGAAACTAACCAAAGTTTATAAATAACAGTAAACTCCAACATCCCAAAGCAGCACTGCTCTCAGGGCCACCTGGTTCACAATTTTCTACGAATTGTGAGCATTTCGAACTATTTTAGTTCCCCACCAGATCTATACAGAGTAACATTTAATAGTTTTCCCTTTTGCCTTTCTCGATTGAATGACGGCCGAATAAATCAAAATAGGATAAAAGCTTAAATATTTCGTCGCTTGATGGTCATTTATTGGAAGATGATGGCGTCTCCCAAATAGAAAACGAGATAAAGACAGAATGAGGAAAGAAGGCGAGAAAAAAAAATGAATAATAATGCACACAAAAAAAAAATCCGACGTGAATGTTGAAGGACTTAGGCCTACGTCCCAGTCCGAGTATATTCATTGGGTGAGAAAGAGGTCTTAAGAAGGAAGATGGTATCGGACACTGATGTGTCCATCACTCGGGTCCTTTTTTGATAAACGCGAAGGGGGGAAATGTGTTCAACACGGAATCATGCATTGATTACGCTTCCTGCGATTGCGATGCTCGACGATTACGGCAAAAGGGAAACGGATGGGAGTCAAGGAACAAGTGGGAACAGACTGCTTCCCTTGAAATCCCAAAATCACTGGCTTTCCAAGATTAAACGTTTCTTACCTTCCAATCGAATTTCAAGGTATTCTTGACTCGTATCCTAATAGGTACACAACTGGTATATAATTGCATCGTGTTTAGGCAAGGTTGCATAGTTTTGGTGCAGAACATATACTTCTACCTGCTAAGGTAGGCTGCAGTATGGTACACAATATTGCCAAATGTTTTAGTGTGCGGAATTTTCCCATTATGCAACTTTCCGGTAACAATTTTTTAATAGAGTGTACAAACTCCTTCAAAAAATTATTCAAAACTAAGATAATTTCAAAGAAATATTTATAAAATGTTAATGGGAAATCTTATTTAGCCATGCAGGATTAGGTTACCCCTTGCAAGTAGGCAATCACTGCAATCTCCATGCATTGCGGGTTTGCCAATGTTTAGGGGCAATTAAATATCATCATTTTTAATTCAAGATAAAAAAGTCGCGCACAAGGAAATCTGCGCACTCCTGACCTTACCCAAATTGACCATACTTTGTCGAATATGTGGGTGTAAAGAGTTTTCCTTGTGTTCAACTTTCAAGTCACCATTATCAATAATATTTTTAAACTAGAAAAAAATACCGGCTTGAATCTCAATTGGGATACACAATTGACCACCGCCCTTTGTAAACCACACCGTTTGGACCCCCGTACCCCCAAACCTATGAGGTGCATATTAAAACAAGACACTATGCATTCGATCGCAGTGCCCCCGTACTACGTAAGCAACATTGTCCATTGGATTGTTTATCTGAGCATGGTGAAGGGATACCATTTTTTAAGAAGGGATAACATTTTAGGATCGCAGACCCCTTATATATTTTATCGACTTATAAAATGTATTCCTGGCAAATTTGCGAACAATCTGACTAGTGGATCAAAAGTTTTATCGGAACATACAGATCACATATAACTAACACCAAATAACATTGCATTACAACTGAGAATTTGTTCAATTTAACGCCAGTTTGTTTACATAGGGCTAACACCAAGACAGCCATGAGGGTGACTAAAGAATACTTTGCACTCAAATGCCAGAAACTAGCATCTGGTGGTGAAAAAAAACTGTTCCTTTAATACATTTTGGCACCGCTAGAACCTTAATAAGCCGTAATTGCCATCTCGCACCGTTTCCCCCTCACACAAACTTCCATATACTTTAAACACAATGCCCCTTACATTTTTTTATTAGGACCTTAGACGTATTCACACCCGAATCCATTTTCTGTCGTTTGGCCCAGCCTCATCCCCCTAATACACATACCTCATCCTTATCATCATCATCATCATCCACTCCCAATCATCATTCTAGGGGCTAGTGCTTTTCATCCACTTTTGAATATTAAAGACAAGGATCTTCACATTTTCCTCAAATTGTTTTTTTTTTCCCTGTCGCCAAAGAGGAGGAAATGACGCCACTGCAAATGAAAACCCTGATCTGGGATATCTTAAATTACCCCATCTTACATTTGCAGAGTGTTTTACCGCCTCCTTCCATTACAATTTTCACTTGGCACTTACCCCCTTCGTCCCCGGATTTTTAGCACTAAATAATATTACACACCTCCGTAATTACCCCATTTTTTCAATTGGATTTTAGGCCTGAAAAAAAAAACCGAGGGAGGGGGTGGACTAAAATTTGGAAGGGGGGGTCGGGGGGAAAGTGACACCCCAGATAATTAAAATGATAAAGTAACGGATCATCCGCACTTGGGACTTTTTCAAATATAAAAAACCTATTTACCCACCCCTTGTTTTACCGAATCCCAACGTGTAAGTTAATGAAAAAAAAATATATACCCCCTCGGTTTTTTTCCCTTTCCTTTTTCATCCCCCTCCCCATCAATCCCACCTCAATCATTCCTAAGACATCACTCCATTAATTAACGCCTGAAAATAGATGATCCTAAGTCGTTCAATTTGGGATGTTGCAAGACCTAATAATGCATTTCGAATATTCCCCACCCATTATTTTATCCCCCAATTTTTTTTTTTTTTTTTTTTTTTGAAGAACAAGGACCTGTTTTGGGATGGGGGTTGAGGGAAGCAATCATTTCCCTTTTAATCATTCGCTATTTTGGCGATTCAAATGGGCGTAAGGTGTTACTTGAGATTTGAAATGGACGAAAGGTCCCCATTTTTCTTTTGTTTAAAAAGTCATCAGTGCTTCAATTTATGAAGAGAAGAAAAAAAAATGAATTGTCATTCTCTATGATCTGTAAGAGGGGTATTTATTATACAACCCCTCTTTTTTTTACTTCCCCAAAAACCATTTTCTCTTCAGTTTCTACGATGAGCAGGAAATTAAAAAATGTCGATAGGACCCTTAATGAAATCAAGGGGGTATATGCGTTTTTCTCTTAAAACTATCAACCATGCGTGCAAAATGTGATCGTGAAATTTGATGCTTTTTTTTTCGCACCCTCAAATGAGCCTTATCAAGTTTTTTTTTTTTCCAATCCAACGGAATTACCAATAAAACAATGAGGACCCTCGCCAAACCCTGTCTTTCGAACATAAACCTATATGTCCTTAATTACTTTGATTTAAACCACTAGCGATAATCAACGGTGCGATGAAAGGCATTATCGTAAAGCGACATTCATTTGGTCAAGTTTTGTGCAAGTTTTAGTAGCCTATAACTTTACACCCCGTCCTTTTGCAGGATCCATTACAGAAATGAATACAGTCATGCTAATTCGATGTGCATCAAGGTTGATCTTACATCCTAAATAGCGTCCCGCGTTAAAAAAATTAATAAGCCCAAGTCACGATTTATGTCTCGTCTTAGACGAAATAAAAATCGGACAAATCTTTGATACAGCATGCAAATGCCATGTGGATAAAATGCGTGCCATCGCCAAATTTAAAAAGGATTAATAACGGATTTCTGCAAGGTGAAGGCAATGGATCCTGAATGCCACTTGCTATTAGCATTTAAATGAAGCGCCGTTACGATATGACCACTGAACACGTGATGTTCTACGCGCAGTTACTATGACCAGTCATGCTTTCTATCTTGTCTTAGATAAAATAGAAATTAGACAAATTTTTGCTACTTTAAATTTGCGCATCCTCACAAAGTGGATAAAATACGTGACCACGCCAAATGTATAGGATAAAACCGTATTTTTGACAACCAGAAAAGTTAATAAAGCTGGACTGACGTCACTCGCGCATGAGCACACAAAACAAAAGTCCGATTTTCATTTCGTCTAAGACAAGCTATAGAAATCGTGACCAGAGTGATATTTACAACTTTCTCTAGTTTGCAGTAAATATTTCCAAAGTTCAGCTCCCCCTGTGGCTCATGAACATTTAGCCTAGAATGATCTCTATACAGAAGCTTCAGGGCGCAGCCATGTTGAAAATGCTAAGCTAAGGGCTTATGCTCCACCAAGGGGCGTTATATGACGTAGATTCACATTCGCATCAGTTCATCATACACAAAGTTTGAGAGGCAGCTAGACAATGCGTAACCAAATCACTTTTTTAATTCTCTTCCAAAGATCTTCCCAGATCTAATTAATCATTCGCAGTATTTGTTTATAAGAAGTTGCGAATTGCGCGTTATTGAAAGAATGAGGATAAGAAAAAAAAAGTGCTTCATTTCTCCCCCACATCTTTTGTTTTAAGTATAGTTGAGCCCGAAGCCCTTTGCTATCCAAAGTCATTCTCCCCGTCCGCCTTGGCAATCTCTCAGGGCCCGCTATCTAAATGCCGCCGCACACCACAATTACTGTTCGGAATTAAATAATTACATTTGAAATCCCTCCGCATTATTTCATTAGAATATTTCGGAGGTGAGATGGCACGTATAGAAGAGAAGGGAGAAGAAGTTAGTATGAGTGAAGTGCCTGTCATATTAGGCGATATTGCAAGAAACACCCGAAAATGACTGCGAGCCTGTTTTTATTGCTACTCAGAAAAAAATTTACTGTGTGTTAACATAATTTCATCCGAAAATTGTGTTTATCTTAATCCTTATAGTAGATGGGAGGAGAACCTGTCTCCCCCCGCAATCCAGGGATGAGTTATGGAGGGGAAGAATTATCGTCGCTAATACACGCTTGATATTGTAATTTTTGGGTGTGTTTTTATTAATTGTGCAAGGTGAAATTTGCTCTTTCATCAGACAGAATCTGGCTCTGACATCTTCAGGGAGTTCGAGGAAAGGTCAAAAGAATGCATTGGAAAAGTTGACTTATATGTTCCGGAACAATCTCTTCTATACTTATAAAAATTAACATTGTATAGAAATCTGAAAGTTTTTCAGCTTGCAAAAATTCACGAAAACTGCAGGTCTCAAATTGTTGCAGTTTATATACGAAAATTCGTTAGTAAATAAATGCATACTTGTTCGCCAACATGGTATACAGTAAATTTTATAATAAAAACGTAAGCATATTTCAAGACTTTCAAATCATATACCATACATATTCAAAGACTTTCAAACCTTATACCTTACACATTTAAGCACTTTCACAAACAATTAACACCATGTACATGTATTTTCAGAAATTAAAACTAATAATTTTAAATAAAAACTAATTAAACGAAAAAATTTCAGCCTAAACTTGTTTTTTGCATTAATTTCAAGGATAATTCCCAACTTTTTTAAGGTAATAACCATACATCCTAGCCATACACTTAGCAAAACATTTTAATTAACTTCACTATTAGAGTAGTGAGAGTAGATGATGCTAGCTCATAGCTATATATATCATAATGTTTCACCATGGCAGAATTCTAAAGTTTAGGATCATTCTAAAGCTAACAGACCGATCTCATTAAACCAACATGCTAGAAATAGAATTTGAATAATCAGATCCTATAAACCACAACTTAAAACAAACAATATTCAAAGATGACTGGGAATTTCTTTGAATAATTCTCATCGTCAATTTTGGCTCCCTCCATTGTAACCACCTACATGTAAACAAACTTCCAAAAACAGGTTAAACAACCAACAATTCTATCCCTTAATTTCGCAAGCCTTATTTAGCACACTTTCACCTCGCTGTATCTGGATTTTTTCAAACGATTACTTTCCAATAAACTTCTCAAAACGGTAATTTTTTTCCCCATTGAATTACGCCGAAAATCATACAGAAAAGCCCGGGGCCGAAGCGTCGTTCGAAGGCGGCATTATAACGACACGTTCTATTTTCAGCAGCCATTTTTTAATGTCATAATTAACGTGAAACGGGATCATTTTTGGGAAATTGTCTTTCGTGCGAATAATAATCAGCACGTAAGAAATCCTCGGAGGTAAACTTAAAACTTCTTATAATGATTTTTGCGGCGTGTGAAAAAGATTGCCTTCGCCTCCCCCTTATCATAAGGCTAGTCGGGCGGAGCGCCGTTACGATGATCCATCCAAAAAGTACAGCATTTTAATGGCCTTGTCTATTTTTCATTAAGATAGGACATTTTTCGTTAAAACGCGAGGATAATTTGCCCATGCAGGCCCCGAGGGGGAGCTGCTGCGGTGGCGCTCCCCCTTAGGTACGCTGCCATCTAATACAATTAGGAGGCTGTCTGTTCATTTGTAACTTTGTCTCCAATCTAATCACCGGAGACATTATTCGAAAACATATATTAAATTAAAACTGGAATTGCTCCGCGTCATTCAAAAAACGCGGGGTGATGCGTGCCTGTGAGGCACTTTTTAACTGAATGTGCTATTGAGACGGTTTTAGCAGTCAGTTTTAAGCACGGACAGCCAACTGTCTCCGTGAAATACCCAGCAAGTAGTTAAGAAAACAGCATGACACTATACGCTGTGTCCATGCATCGGTTGTCCGAATATGCGTAATGGGGTTCTAGGATTGTTGCGCAAAAAGAAGATTCCGCAAAACTTTGCTTAACTGTACCTGACCTAACTTAATTTAAACCAACGGAACCTAGCCTAAATTGGGGCATTTTTACGAAATATTTGTATTTGTGGAAATATCCGCTCACCGTACAAGGAGCAGCATGCATTTAAATTTTTGCAACCGTAAGTTCCTCATTCTCATAACCAACATAAGTTTTTACTTTAACAGCATCGTTCATATTTCGTGAGTCAGATGTCGCCACTAAAAACGCAGAAAACAGTTAGGAACACAGCGGAGTCTCTGACTTGACACTGAACTGTCACATGCATCGGTCAGTAGCCGCACAATACAATATCTTACAAGTAGCCGCACAAATTTAAAAGTTTCTCAACAAATTAACGCAATTCTCGTAACTAAAGTAGTTTTTACTTCATTCATCCACCATTCGCTAACTGTGGCCTAAAAAAACAGAGAAAATAGTTATGAAGACAGCAACGTGCTCAATTGGCTGCCCATACATGCTAAGGTGTACGCATGGTTTGCGTACTTTCAAGGGGCAGCAGACATTCAAATTTATCAAAAATTTACATCGTCATTACCATAACCACTTTTAATTTGGTAATATTATATGTCTGTCATGACAATCCTTAGAAAATAGTTCCCAAGATAATTGTGTTTATATGGAATACCTGACGTGGCACAGCTCAATCCACATGCATTGGCTATTCATACATGCTAGGATGCAGCATCCATCAAATTTCGCAACAAATTCCCATAACCAACAGCTTTACTTTGCAAAATTGATTTATCTGTCACGAGCTAACCTACTCTATGAAACAGTGTAGAAAACAGCAACGAAGACAGCTGCACTCATATGAAATCGGTTACATAACATTGCACAATGCCCATGCATTGGCTACAATGCACTATTTTGTACGCATGGTAAGCAGCACAAATTCAAATTTAGCCTCTGAAACAATCCCAGTTTTTACTTTTTCCAAAATGACTTATTTTAGTATATAAAAAAAAAAAGTTGTGGAGGAATTGTTGCGTATGAAAGCATGTGTAGAAAAGCCAATTCATGTCACGCAGTTCACGAAGTGTCCACGAAGCCCATCTGACCGCTTTTAAGCATTGTGATGCTCCACTGCTTCCCGATTCAAGAAAAGGAGCCCAAAAGCCATAAAAAAAAAAGCGTCAGAGCCCCAATGTCGTTATAACGATACCGTGGTCCTCTCCCGGCCCATCCATCACATCCCACCCCCCATTCCTGATTTATTGTTCAAACTCACCTTTTGTCCCCCCAATAAAAATTGATCTTCAAATGAAATTTAAAAACTTTAGACTTAAGCCAGGCATCGGAGCGGTTGCAGAGCGCTAAAATGACTCGTAAAACGCTTTTCGACGCTGACTTTTTTACGCTTGGTAACCGATTCGTGGACCAGGTGAGACATTTCCCGCGCCAGCAAGTTGGAGAAAAGTGGCAGGGAATATATGTGGCTAAAACATCTCAGGGGTGGAAAAGGTTTATACGAGGAAACGCCATAAGCGCAGGGGTTAAAAGTGAAAATTTACGATGGAGCGATGTCCATATTTATAGCGGCCTATCGCATCAAATATTCCAAATGGGGGTTAAGTTGTGGGAAATTCTGAAGGCGAAGAAACATGTCAAAATAAAGCTAGTGGAAATGCACACCGGGTGAAAGCATTAAATACAGGCATTCCAAAGTTGTCAACCAAGTAGACAGTGCCAACTTGCATGCATATATAGGTATAGCTGAACATTGACTGGTCCATCAGTAATATGCTGTATGCGACTGTCTGCACATAATGTATATATTTTGTTTGTCTATTGTAGCTCTACATGATAAAGTTCTGAGAAGAGATTGTTATGACTTTGTTGTTGCATTTACTCCTTATACACATGTACATTTGACAATTTTTCATCCCAAATGAAAATATCTAAAATTCAGCTTGTTATGATTGCAATGATCTTTTATTTGTAATGATCACTGCAATATGACTTAGAAGTTGTTAGCAGTCAGCCTGACAGATGTAGGTTTATTTACATCACATATGTATGACACCAGAGCCTCCTAAGACAGTGAACACACACCTAATGTGGAAGGTTTGGCATTCCCTAGCTGAAAAATTTAATTGCATAAGAACCCACTGTTTATGAGATTTATACTCAATTGTTAGCCCATTTGAAAATTAAAAATATTGTTGAGTTTGAACTTATTGTAAAGCGGGCATTCATAATACTCAAAATCTTATTAATAAAGCATTCTTGCCATAGAATCCCAAAGAATAAAAGCATTACATTATTAGTCTGATTTGGTCCCAATGCTCGTCTCAATAGTCTCATTAGCATAATATTTTGCTTGAAATATTTTACTATGGTACCGAGATAGTCCAAAACATATAGACAGAATAGCCTTAATTTCACAAAATCATCCATCACTTGTTTTAATTTTACGTATGTTGATCAATATACATGTAGCTCTACAAATACGTGATTTATAATACCTCATGCACCCCCAACCCGACGTATCAAAGTGCAGTCTCGATAATCCGATCATTTTCTGACGGTGGAAAACGGAAATTTTCGCTCGATTTTCCCGAATTTTAAGAAATTTTCGGCTTGAACCCAAGTGAGCGCTTGAAAAAGTGCTTAATATTACAAAACAAATGAGCAATGCACATTTGTTTAAGCCAAACAATATGCAATGAGTGATTACACATATAATCAAGTGTACATCCGCAATCTGTTCTGTTAATCTGACGTTTTTCGATAATCCGACAGTGCCTGGTTCCATAAGGACCGTACTGCAAACAATTGAATTTCTCGTCAAACATGTGAATATATTAAACAAATGTGCTCATCATCCCAAATCCCCCACATTGTTCTAATTCCAAACTCCAAAACACGGATTTCAATAGCGTGAGTTATTACACAGATTGTAAACAGGATGCTTCTTCCTAATGCTTCTCGAAGACACTTTTAAATTGATATCCGAAACCCTGCAATCCGAAGTCTAATAATAATGGAGCTCGCAATGCTGCATGATGGGCCATTTCCAGGCCATAGGAGTTGGTCCCCGAGTCCACGCTGGAATTATATCCCATGCAGTCTATTTTTTTCCCGTTCACTATTTCAGCTAAAACGACCTATTATTTTTGCAAAGACTTGTACAGATATATATTTATAACGCCATGGACGTCCGAGAAAACTCGGAAAATCGAAAAATGTTTTCGGGGTGTCATCGTGTCGCCAAATCACGCGTTCTCCCCCCCCCCCCCCCACCACCACCACCACACTCCCCTCCCCGAGACGGAGCGTCGTAACCGAGAAGTAATGTTGTGTGACCCCCGATATTTATGACCCTTCTTTCCGTTCGGTTTCTCCTCACCAGCAAATAGGCAAGCAAGGACCTCGTGGCCAACTGGTCATCTCGGATTTTTCAAAGAGGAAAAAGTCACTTTCATAACTATAATATATTCCAGTATCAGTTTGCCTTCGGGGGGAGATGGTTTGGAGGGGGGAGGGTTAGTCCCACGCAACCCCCGATTTCTCCCCAACGTCCATTGCTGGTCATCTACTTAACGATTATGCCCATCTTTAGCCGTGCCACTGTCCATGCTCTATCATTCCCCCATTTTTTCCTCTTTCTTATACATTTCGAGCCCCTCCTTGGAATTGCTCCAAATGGTTCCAACGTTTTCCATAGCGACCCTCGGCTTGACCCCCTCCTCCTCCTCCCCCTTCTTTCTTGGCAACAGTTGAAAATGGCAGGGACCGTTCGAGTCCATTGGCTTTTCAAGGCGCCTTGACAAGTTTCAAAGATGACCAAAGACAGTGTCCTTATCCTGGTCCGGGATAACTATAATCAACGAACGTTTAAAACGATATATTTCTACAAAGATTTTTCGACTCATTTTCCCCAAATACCTTTAGTTTTCAATAACAAGACAGTGTCCCAGCTTCATTTCAGCGGATTAATATTTATCCTAAAGCACATGCACCACGGGCTGAATTAAAAAACTGAATACCCTCACTCACATCGTAATGGCGCTTCATTTACATCACGTGTTCAGTGGTAGTATCGTAACGGCGCTTCATTGAAATGCCATTCAAGATGCATTGCCTTCACTATTACTTTTGTTTGCAAAAATCCGGTTTATAAATTTGACGTGGGCATGCCTTTTACCCACGTGGCGCGCATGCAAACATTTATCATACCAAAAATTTGTCCAATTTCTAATTCGTCCAAGACAAGATAGAAATCGTGACCGGTCAAATGTCAAACCGAATTTCAATGCCCACTGACACACATGTAGCTTTATTAACCGGTGCATATCACGTGAACAGTGGCTGCACGGTAACGGCGCTTCATTTAAATGCCATTCACAATGCATATAACCTTCGCCACATATCTGGCTTGCATAAATATTTCATCCTCTGTAAATGTGTAGTCATGGTCACGCGTTTCAGCCCCTTGGTGTACATAGTCAATCAGGAATTTATCCGATGTTAATTTCGTCTAAGATAGGATAGAATTCGTGACCTGGATTAATGACATCTCTACTTTCCACCAATAGAATATGTTCTGTATATAGCATAGATTCCAATAGCAATCATGAGGGTGACTGTCCTTTCCTGGTTCCCAAAGCCCCCCCCCCGTGTTATTCTTCGGCACTCATGGGGATGGCGTCGTGTTTGTGTGCCGCAACAGGCCATGGTCGAGCCACACAAAGCTAGTGTTGTTGTTTCTTAACCCAATCCCCCACACATTTCCACCCCTCCCCACTCCACCCACACCACATTCCCAATGGGAGCGCACAAGGAGAAAACCACACCGGATTCCAGAAAAAAACACAAATTTATTTGTTTGTGGAGCGCTGTGAGGGTGGGGAGGGGGTCAGGCAGGGGTCAACCCATGCGATGGCGGCAAAGTTCAATTGAACGGCTGACCCGCGAGCGGCGCCACAAACTTTGTTTATTTGTTTGTGCGTTTTGTGGCACTGAGTGAAACGAACCAATTTTAAACCTCCGAGGACTTTTGTTTATAAATTTATTCAAATAATGTATACAAATAGCGCAGAAATGGCTTTAAGATTTCGGGTTGACCCCCCCTTCACATTCAAAAATCCTTTTAACCGGTTTCCAAGGGAGTGGGCTGGTTCAACGCACTTGTGAAAGTATGGACCACATGCCCTTTTTTGCCAAGTGCCACATGGTGGCATGAGCATAGGATGAATTTTAAACACTAACGGGTGCTTTATGGATAATATAGGAGGGAGTAAAGCCAGGTCAGTGTGAAACAGAGGTCAAACTAATTGCACATTTCGAGAGTCCTCCAGAAATTAAACTAAGCTTTTCAAACTAGTTTTCCCTGACCATCCATCCTGACAACTTGAAATTAAAATAACATGCAATATGCCTAACAACTTCTTGTCTTTTTCCCCAAAGGAATTGTTTTAGAAAATTTAGAATGTTCCAGGTCGATCTAATTTCTCGTAACTACTATAGTTCCATCCACTTTCCCTGACTACTCCAGGTCCATCCACTTTCCCTGACTACTCCAGGTCTACCCCCTTCCACTGACTATTATAGGTCCATCCACTTTCCCTGACAACTCCAGCTTCTCCCACTTTCCCTAACTACTCCAGCTCCTCCCACTTTCCCTGACTACTCTAGCTCCTCCCACTTTCCCTAACTACTCCAGCTCCTCCCACTTTCCCT
>JAQGCC010003419.1:0-15431 GCA_034698905.1 Xestoiulus laeticollis
GCATTGGAAAAACATACAGTGCTGTCAATGTGGTTAACATTAAGGGAGCATTAAGGGAGGCGCGCTCAATCCCTCTACTATCTCGACTGGAAAATGAATATTAAGAAGCATAAAGTGTGTACATAGACGTGATCCAAGCTAAAAATAAGTTATATGCATTACTGATGCACGTTGACTAGTTTGTTTTTCTGATTCAATTGTTTTATTGTTTTTTATTAGGATAACCATTGCCTTCGAATTAAAATCCTTGGCGATTGTTACTACTGCGTAAGTGGACTGCCAGAACCTCGTTCAGATCACGCCCATTGTGCCGTAGAAATGGGCCTCGACATGATAGATGCCATTGCGTATGTCCAGTTAAGATTTTTCTACTTCTACACAACCTTCGTCCATAGTATTTCTTGTTTGTTTTATCCCAACCTGGCACACTGCTTATCTTTTTAATATGTGTATTAACTTCCTCCAAACCATCTGCATGTTTTTCTTGCCTTTTATATGTGAAATATTTTTTTTTAAATGATGTTAATAATTTTGAAACGCCAGGCATTGGCGTATTCATGTTTTCAATTCAATTCGTTATCCTGCAGTCAGCATGTAACATGCCATGTGGCAGGGGGCAAGTGCCAGATTTTTAAGGGGAAGAGTATTTCTAATGGGTGGTCCTTTGTAAAAGATATGCACTATATATGGTGCACTTTTCTTAACCGAGATATAACATGCTGGGTGGCTGGCATTTGGCAGACCTGAGTTTGAAACTAGATTGCTTCTGCTGCCTGTGATTTTTACTGTTTTCGGCAAATACATGTATCTATTAATCGTAAAAATCTAATAGAAAAATATTATTTTTCAAATGCTTTGGGCCTTTTAATATTCTAAAAATGCTACAGTTTTATACAGGAATGTTCTGTATTTCGTGAAAATCCTTCCAAAATTTCCAGATTCTGAAATGCAGCCCGAGATTTTTATAAATCTTTCCTTTTGTGAAATTTTAACCGAAATTTCAAGACTGATAAAACTGCATAGCATGAGCTTTTATAAATCGATAAATCTTTATCCTTTATGTCAATGTAAATAGATTTAGTTTAACTATCAGTTTGATATCTTGAATCTAATGTATTCTAACAGATGCTACAATATTATACAAAAATTTCAAATAAATTCTCCAAGAATTTCAATATTCTGATATACATATGCAGCAGATTTTGTAAAGAGACTTTCATTTTATGTCACTGCAATGAGGTTTGGTTGTGCTATAAGTTAGGTACATTAAAACCCCTTTTATTTGATACCACAATTTAGTTCTATATTTCATGAAATTCTTTAAAAGTTTATGTATATGAAATCGCGTGCAAGGACATTGCAATGGAAGTTGTTTTTAAAGTTTAAGGGGTCAGTGTACGCCAACTACATGTACATATAGTACGAGTTTGTATATAGTCTAGCTAGTAAATCCTGGTAGTGGACTGATTCTGAATTCTGCAGTAAATATGTGCCCCAAGAAACAAAAAAAAAATCCAAAAATTTATTAGAAGTAGGGCATTGGCAGGAAATCCAATAACCGGAATAACTGATCAGGGAATTGAACCAAAACTCTCGAATGTGGGATCAAAGTATTAGAGCTGTATAAAGCAACCATCTCTCCTCGTGACGTTTATTGTTGTTTAACGGGTATTGGTATGGGCCTCATTCATATGCTCAGAAAATTCAAGTCACGAAATACGAAACACATTTTTGCCATTTGTACCGGCATGCTGGTCTTGGTAGAAAATTGAATCCTTGAAATTGCATTTTTAATAAAATGGTCCATTGAAATCCTACAAATCCAGGGCTTCGTTGTACAAGGCTACATGCATGTTTCCCCAATGCTGAGAATGCTTTAGATTCTGCTTGATGTGCTTTCATTCCCTATGTTGTTCAAGGTACAATGTATTTTATTGTAGGTGTTCTAACCACTTTTAAATACCTTACAGTTCCGTTGTGGAGGCCACAGACGTGCAGCTTAATATGAGGGTGGGAATCCATACCGGACGTGTCCTTTGCGGAGTCCTAGGCTTGCGGAAGTGGCAATATGACGTCTGGAGTAACGATGTGAATCTTGCAAATTACATGGAGGCTGGTGGCATACCAGGGTAAGAATGATATTGTTTTGTATATGGAACTGATTCAAGTGCAACCTGAAAAACCTGGAAATGCCAGGGAAATTACTTTATTTTGCAAAAATCATAAAGATTTATCATAAGTTTTTATCAAAATATTATTTATCACAAAAACGTGTAGTGATATCTAATACGCCGTCCCGCGTAGTTATAGAAGGGAATTCTTCCTTACATATTGCCATATATCATAGATGAATATTGTAAAATATTACCTAAATATTTCTTATTTTTAAATATTGCACATTATGCCATCGTATTGCCTCGTATATGTATTTGTTATTGGTTTTGATTATGGAATTGGATTAAAGTGCAACCTGGAAAACCCGGATATGTCAGGAAAATTGGATCCACTTGAAATAGTAAGGGAAAATTGGATCCATTTGAAATAGGCAGAAAAAATTGAATCCACTTGAAATAGTCATGGAAGATTGCTTTATTTTGCAACAATTCATGGAGATTTATTATAAATATTTCATTTAATTTTTCATAGCCAGTTATTAGTTAATCACAAATACGTGTAGTAAAGAGATTGTACTTTATGCCGTCCCGCGTATTTTATGGGGAATTCCCCCATTAGCTCATTTTAACATTATTTTAGGTAAATAAAAATCTGTTTTACAAGTTTTTACCATGGGTTAATATTATAAATTATTACCTAAAGATTTTTTATTTCTAAATTTTCCACATTATGCCATCTTATTTGGCTCGAATATTTATTTTATAAGTTGGTTCACTACCTTGTTTATGTTCACATGTAAATGCATTTGACGTGGAACTTTTCTTCGTTGTAGTTTTCATGAAAAAAATACCTTTATCAGGCTTCTTTGTTGAATGGAGAAGTTATAAAGCCAACTGCAGAAAAATTCGAATATAAAAACGTTTATTTAACTGAATCTTTTTAACCTATAATGGTGTTTGCAGCTGTGCACAATTTGAACTTTAGAATTTGTTCAATGACAACCAATATGTTATAAACTGTTTTTGCTCTATTGATTTGGTGAAATGAACTCTTTTCTACAAAATTGATAAAGTATAATAACTAGAACTATTTTGAAGAATGGTCATATTTCTTGCCATAATATTTTACGAGTAAAGGTTTGAAATTACAATTTAATAAGCTTACTAAAGAAGCATTGACAATATACTCTTTAAAAAGCAAAACCCTTAAGGTTCCATGCAGAATTAAATTAAATATATAAGAATAGTAGTCAATAATCGTCGAAAAATTTGAAATTTACGTGGAATTACAATTTATCTTCAATGATTTGATGTTTGTGTAACTCGATCTTTAATTCCTGAGGTCATAGATAGTGATTTATTTATATGTACTATTATTTACTTAATAATGTTTATAAAATTGACTAGTTGCATATGTTATCTGATATTTATCATGATTTGCAAATCAAAGAACGAATATTTGAATATATCTTATCAGACAGAATTTCATCGAGAGATTAAATTGATAAAAAATTTCATTCAAGAAAGAATGGATTATTGTCGTTAATGCTTCCAGGAAAACACAGCACTATGTGAAATATGCATCCATTATTTAGTTAATTAATGTTTTGTTTTTTTAACTTAACAAATATGACTCTAGATGAGAATTGAATCTTTGTTTTCAATAATTATGGTTAATTTATCTAAAGTGTACTTGGAATTACAATGAAACCAGTGAATAGTACAAACCAAAAGTTGTGCTATTTGGAGGGATGCTAAATCGATCCGTGCCGACTGTGATTTAAATGTGTGTATCGCTATTTAAAGGTTCGATATTCACAGGTTTCACTATATCTGCAGTAACCGAAGCGTCTATAAATTCTCATTAGTCTTTTTATAGAATAGTAATTTCATCAAATATATGGTTCAATGTGCATTTCTTATGAAATTCCCAAGCTTTTGGTGAAAATATTTTTTTTACTCATATGCATTCAGAAAATTTTATACATGTACTCGTTTTACAGGAGAGTGCATATCACCCACGAAACATCAGATTGCCTGCATGCTGAATACGAATTGGAGCCAGGGTTTGGAGGAGAAAGAAATGCTTATTTAAGAGAGCACAATGTAAGGACCTATTTCATCGTTCCTCCAACGAGGAGGCGAAAGGTATGTCATACAAATTCACTGATTAAAGTAAGCTACCTTTTGTGGACCTTCATTTAATGTTTTTAAATGTTGCTGTTTTTTTGTGTGCAGCCATTACTTTTCAATACTCTACAAGTCCGAAATGCCTTAGGCAGCAGCACGAGACGGAAGCTGTCTTTCAAAAATGTTTCTAATGTTGTGGTACAGTTGTTACACTCTATCAAGTACAGCATGGAAGTGCCATTTTCTAACATGGCCATGCAACCGGCCGTTTTGTTGGACAAGGGAAATGCAACGAAAAAGGCAAGTTATATTATTATATCGATATTCTGCTTTGTCCATCGAGTAAAACAAATTGTATCCTTGAGCATTTAAAGAGGCTTTTTGTACAATTTGAAGTCTTTCAAAATTAAATTTGAAAAATATATGAAAATCTCATCATGAGGTTCTTGAAATGTGAAGGTCTACATTATGGCTATTTTGAAGTTTAACCAGTTTGAAATAAGGGATTCTTATTTATTTATTTATTGTAATTATTCACACTTATAACTTGCACTTGGCATTATGTATGATACCTTATACAGTATATTGGTATTTGTACAATGTATATTGAAAGTATACTGCAAGAAAGAAAAAATGCAGCAGACACCTCTCATCATCAAAATTTCGGCATATTATCTCTGCAAGAAATTCTGCAGAATTATGTTGGAAAGTTGTATCCCATGTTTTCTGTTTTAAGAATTTTGCATAAGTTTTTGCAGAAAATACACAGTGATAGTTTTCTGCTCATTATTTTTGTATAGGTTGATACTTGTTTTTTGTGTGACCAGCAACATTTTTTAAATATTTCAAACTTAGGTTAAGTTAAGTTAAGTTTACGAAAATTAAAAATTATGAAGGTTAAACTTCACTTTATTAATTTTTTTTTTTGCAAAATTACCAAGGTGTTTTATGCATTTAGCGTAATTTATAAAAAAAACTATGAAAATGGTGGTATAATAAAAAACAAGTACCAAATATTAAAGTATTTTATGTTTTGGAATGAATAACCCGTAAAATATTGCGCTGACAGACTTATCAATTTTATTGTCTTATAGAAATAGTTAAAATAAGTCAGAATACATGCTGCTTTTGCTTTCTATGTTTACAAAATGCTTTCTCTTTCCTTAAATTAATCTTCTCTTCATATTCTCAAAGTTAACCCAGATATGTCTGAAAAATTTAAAAGATTTGTCCTTTTTAAAGGACAGTAGCCATCTGGGTTAACTGGGTTAATAAGCCTATTATTACGATCATGATATATTGGTCTCCTGTTTGCAAGCATTGTATTAATATTTTTTTTTTTAAAAACCTATAAATTAATTTTTTTAAAATGCTATCGATAAGCTTTTTTAATTTTTTGTGAGCAGTTTTCAAATATACTTTGCAATGTTTATAGTAATATTATTTTATGAAATAGTGTATAATGAACTTTTTTCTACTTTTCCGCATCTTCTTCTTACTATAAAATTTGCAAGCAGGATCCCATTGCTTTAGCACGAGAGGTACGTGGGCAAAAAAGTTACCACTTCTATTATTCCAGCACGAAAATGTAGAGCACTTGCAAATATTTTACATCTTGGATTATTCTTAAATTGATTAAATGCATGCTATTATTCTCTTCTTTTAGCTATTTAACATTAATTGCAATTAGATAAGCGCCATTTCTACTAACATAAAGCATCCGGATATTTTGAATTAAAACTTGTCATTTGAGAATTTTTTATTTCGTATTTCAGAATAAAGTAACAGAAAAATTTAAACGGCCTTTCAAGAAAAGGTTAGTTACCTGAAATTTAAATCGGGCGTTTTCTGAATAATGATTGTTAAATTTTATTTATTTGATATATTATAGATTATCAAGCGTTTATCACCAGCCTACAAATCGTGTGAATAAATACTTGGCACAGGCGATTGAGGCTCGAAGTGTGGATTACGAAAAGTCCAATCATGTTAATATTATCACCCTGTGTTTTAAAGAAAGTGAGAAAGAGCGGCAGGTGAGAACATTACTAGTAAAAATCAATTTAATTTTCAGATATTTCTATTACTGATTTTTCTTATTGTTTAAATAGTATCATAATGAAATGGATCATGGATTTGGCAATAGTGTTGCATGTGCCCTAGCATTATTGTTGTTCTTGGGAGCTGTGCAGGTTACTGTTTTGCCAAGGTAAATATGATTTCCTTTACCTTATATATATTTTTTTTATTATACGTGTAATTTTTAAAATTAGAACAAATATGATTGAAATTTATTTGCAGGACCCTAATACTTATTGTTTTATTTGTGACGGCGTTTGTATGGATATCAGTTTTACTTATAATGGTTTTAGCTGTCAGATTAAAGGTATTTTATTTTGTTATAAATTGGCCAGTATTTCCAATATGATATATAATTTAATTTCCAATTTTTAGGTCATTGGTTGGGATGTTAGTAATTCATTTGTTTTGCGTCTGTCAATCACCATCTTTTCAATCATTCTCATCTATACCATCGCTCAGGTCAATGTGGTGAGTCAATATTTTGTTCGAACTAGCCTCAGGCCGCACTAGGCTGGAAACGTGCGTTTTGAGAAAATTTAGGTTTGGAACTAATTTTCATTTTTTTTTTTTTTTCAGTTTTCGTGTCGCACCGACTTCCCGTACGGTACACCTTCCAATATGACAGTGCCGGATACTGATCCACTAAATCACCGCTCCTGCCCCTTACCTCACTATATTTTCCTAAGTTGTATTTTGGGCTTTATGGTGGTTGCCGTATTTCTTCGTCTCCCGATTATCATGAAGGCAATTTTATTAGTAGCAATGGCGACTGTGTACAGCCTAGTCATTCAGTTATCCCACTTAGAGCTTTTTGATTGTTTTGATAAATACGTCATGTAAGTTGGAATTTTAGTTCGGGAATTTTTAGTGATTGGCTATCGTGTCTCCATTAATTTTACCAAATTTCGTTTCTGCAGAAGTGATATTCCGTTGCACGTAGTGGGATTGGTAGTGATTTTTCATCACTTGTTAGCTGTGCTAATACATGGACGCCAAATAGAATGGACGAGCCGGTTGGATTTCTTATGGCAGATACAGGTACTTGTCCTTTATTTTTGGCACTTTTTTTGTCTTAAAAAGGGTTGTGTGATCAATTTTGTTTATAATTTAAATTTATTTTCAGGCCAAAGAAGAGAAGCTCGATATGGATGCCTTACAACACAGCAATCGAAGAATTTTATTTAATTTATTGCCCACACATGTGGCTACACATTTCTTGGATAACCAATTTAGAAATAATATGGTTAGTTTATTTGTTTACATACAACTTTTATGTCATTAACTTACAATATACATTATATTTTTTTGAGAAATTATTTTTTTCCTATTGCAGGACTTGTACCATCAATCTTATGCAAAAGTTGGAATTATGTTTGCATCAATAACTAATTTCCACGAATTTTATATTGAATTGGATGGAAACAATCAAGGAGTCGAATGTCTGCGCCTTCTTAATGAGATTATTGCAGATTTTGATGAGGTTAGTCTAATGTTTCTACAGTTATTCTGAAAATTCTAAAGGAATGGAGAATCTGTATAGAGTTAGAGAAGCTAATTAAATAGATGTAGAAATACACTAGTGTTTAAAAGTTTGTCAACGGCTCCTTATCTCGTAAACTATTCATCAAAGTCAAAATTGATATCAAATTTTAGTACAGTTTGTTGACACTAAATTGCAATTTTTATTGTAAAAATACAATGATCAACGTGGATCGGTATGCTGCATAGCGCTCAAGAGCTCACTGGTCTTGCGATGACGTCACTAGCTCTCCGTGGGATAACTGTTCTAATGCATTTTTACATTAAAAATTGCAGTTCTAAGTTGATTAATTAATTTAATGAGTTAACATATTAAATTTGTGATGTTGCTCCCATAATATGTTTTATTTATTTATAAGTGGTCGTTGCCAAACTTTTATTACACCCTGCATAGTAATATTATTCATGAACACAATTTAAATTTTAACCACTGTTTTTCAATTCAGTTTTATGTTAATTTAAAATAATAATAACGAAAAATGTTTTATTTTAGTTACTCGACGATGAGCGATTTAAATCCATTGACAAAATCAAAACTATTGGTAGTACTTACATGGCAGCTGTTGGGCTGATGCCTGAGTCCCGAATTGACGTGAGTTCTATTAAATTGATATTACTTGAGTTTCAGCTTGTTGGAGCAAGCGATTTACACAAAATTGTATTTTATAATGTAGGACGAAGATGAAGCCTCGGGTGGAATTCACTTGAGCACTCTTGTTGAACTTGTATTTGCCATGAGAGAAAGGCTAGTTAACATAAACGAAAACTCCTACAATAACTTTATGCTGAGAGTTGGTAAGTGTGATTCATGGTGGCCACATGTCAGGGAAGTCAGGGAAATAAAAGTGGCCATAGAAGTCAAGGAAATGTCAGAGAAAATTTTGTATGGTCAGGGAAATTTATCCAAAAAAAAGCAAAATACCTGTGTAACAAGCAGCATCAGTTATGTTTATATTGATAATACTAGTTTTTTATTCTTTGAAATTTGTTTAATAAAATTCAGCAGCATCAAATTCCTTATTCAAATTTGCTTTCCTTCCCAGGGAAACATTTTTTTAATCCAGCTAGACTTGTAACAAAATCTAATGTTTTTGTCAAGCTTCTAATTTCAATTGTTATTTTATTTTTAATTATGTCAAAAAATTCGATATTCATTGGCTTGTAAGTTTTGGTCAGAGAATTTTGGATTTTAGTCAGGGATAAGTCAGAGAATTTTGGATTTTAGTAAGGGATAAGTCAGGGAATTTTGGATTTTAGTCAGGAAAAAGGTAGGGAAATTGAAAATAAAAATGTTGTGGCCACCCTGTGATTCCAATTTTATTACCTGACTTTTTTAAGATCAAAGCACTAACTTATGCTTTTTTAGGATTAAATATCGGTCCAGTGGTGGCTGGCGTTATCGGGGCGCGGAAGCCCCAATTCGACATTTGGGGCAACAGCGTGAACGTGGCCAGTCGAATGGACAGTACTGGCCTCCCCAACCACACCCAGGTGACCGAAGAAGTGTTTCAAGTGCTCAAGAATTATCCCTACGAGTTCCAGTGTCGCGGCAAAGTGAAAGTGAAGGGAAAGGGAGAGATGACCACCTACTTTCTCATCGACCGTAGGCCCATCGCGCTGACCCAAACCAATAACCTGGATGGCCACATGGGTCCGACGATCCCAAGCAACTCGCATGGGATTCCAGGAGGTGTTCCCACCCCGTTGAGCATGGTGGCTCAAATGAAAAAGCTGAATAAAGGTGATGGTGGATTTGCAACCAGAAACGACCAGCCGCAGCGTTCCAAACGTAACTTCACCTCCCACCATATGCAAAGCGTTAATGAGTCGACAGCGTCCCCAAGCCCCAACATGGGTCAGCAGAGATTCACCCCTCGTCTTCCACCAGTTCCTGCAGGGTGGGAGCCTAGGGCAAAATCCCATTCCAGTGCCAACGGCGTGCGGAATTCAAGGCCTCGAAGCGAGCCCATGAAGACGCCACCAACCACCGAGCATACAGGCAGGATGAGTAATTCTCTGGCAAGGGGCGAAGGTCATCCAGGCAACCCTATCACCAAAAAAGACTCTCAGCACTTGCAGCTGAACAGCGTGGGAGTAAATGCCGCCCTTCCACCTATTCACAGCAATAAGACTCCACCGAAATCCTACTCTCAGTCCCGTCCCAGCAAATACATAACACCACCAAAGGACAGCATGCCACGCATGGTTCTTCCACCACACCCCAAGGAGAAAGTTGTCCTTCGGCCAATTAAGGGTCTTGGAAATTCGGCGTTACCCCATCGGTTCCACAACAGCAGCGAGAACCTCCGTAGCACCCCACCCACCATTTACGAACTGTATCCCGCAAAACATTCGTCCACAGATGAGATTTCGTCCCTTAATCAATCCGCCTCTGTGTCCTCTCTGGACAGTTTTAACAAGACAGATCACTCTCGGATCAACTCTCCATCTCCAGCTTTTCGGGTCAGCGGGGGCTCGCAAAATCTGCAATGGATTTATCCTGCAGAAGTGCATTCCTCACCTAGCAGCGACGACTTCCGGAACAACGGCAATGGCAATGGCAAGAAAAGCAGCTTTACAGTGGCCAGTATATCGGGTGAGAGCCTGGAACAGAGTGCAGGTTTCTCACCCACAGAAAGCTGCGAGAACCAGAGTTTTCCAGAGCTTGGTCGCTCACCGTCCGCATTCTGCTGGATGTCTGCCAAAGCAGGTCCATCTCCCAAACACAGGATGCAACCCGGGGTTTCCCGAGACAAGAAACCCAGACCCGTGGACCTGAAAAATAAGGAGGTGACCAGCAAGCAGACGTGGCTTGCAGGAAATGGACACCTCTTATGCAACTCCATAAAAAGCAGGCAGGATTCTCCCAAGAATATGCCCAAGAGAACTGCTGGAAATATTGAGCGGGATGCCATTGCACTTGGTGGTGCATCCAGCATGAGTGAAGATGAAGAAGGACGTAAGCATTGTTCCTCTGTGCAGGCAGTGGCAGGAAGTTCACCTAGCCAGTCGGGGTCAAGTTCTAGGAAGCGGAGTTTAGACCGATCATCCAGGGATGGTCAGTCAACTCCACTGTCTTCTCCAGAGGAGGTTCCTCGTAAGAAAAGTCTAGCTCCGGATCCATCAGACAGTCCTCAACCTCCAAAAAGTCCAGCCCGTTCTCACAAGAGCTCCGAAAGGTCAGGTCCAGTGGATAGCTTGACCTTACAAGAAATCCAGAAGCACATACCACCCCCGTCCAGTGACTCTTCCCCTGCTGATGACCTTAGCGAGTCAAATGACTTTTCAAGGCAGGAGGAACCAAAGGGCAAAGGTATCGTGGCCACGTTGGCCAGCCTTCACCCACCTCCTGCTGATGACCCCAACGCCAACCAGAATTCAGCCAAGGTGACCAAGGAAGAGTTGCACAATGTCAACCGGATGCTCAGTGAACTTGGGCAAGGGAACTTACACTCGCTGCTGAACAAGGAGATTGGTAATCTCAAGGATCAACTCAATAATAATCCCATTATCTTGATGGCATCTGATACATCGCCCAGCAGCCAGGATGAGCTGAATAACAGTCTGGAGGTGGAAGGCACGCTCAAGAACGAGCGCAACCTTTTGGGAGTTCTGGAAAGCAAAACTGGTGTTAGGATCCCGGGAATGAATCCCAGTGCGGAGGGCCCTGACGGTAACATCATGGCATTGAGCTACCGTTTCCCACTTGACATCCCTACAACCCCAGATGCGACACCAAGGGTCAGTCGACAACCAAGCCAGAGGAGCTACACCAAGGAATCTGAGTACGAGAATATGGATAGCGATGTGCCCTACGGAGAACGGGAAAACCCGGATGATAACCTGGAAGATGCTGAAAGTAACAAGGAGGAGTCCAGCAGTGAGGACGAGGAAGAAGAGGACGATGATGATGATGATGATGATGATGAGGAAGAAGATGAGGAAAAGGCAGCCAACGAACCACTTCTGGAAGACCAGGTTTTTCAGATAAATGACCCTGCTCTGGACAACGCCTCCATGGTCAACGACGCCGGTCTAACCGATGCTGAGGGGGCTCTCAGCGATCTCAACTCCATCTTCAATGACCCGGGTCATGACGCCGACATGGATGACACCAGCATCTCCTCCAGGGCAAGCAGTCGTATTTTTGACAGTGACCAACTGCTAAGTCTGGACTCGCTGAATGCCATGTACGAGTCTGAATATGAGAGTTATAGGCCAGGAATGATAAGCGATGAGGATCTTTTCCATGGGGAGCCTGCCAGTGACGTGGACTATTTCGATGATATACACGTGGAGAACATCCGTTCCATATCGGACAGCATTGCCCGAAATTTCGGCATTTCAAGGTCCGATAATGACGAGAGTGACCTGGGATGAATGGCAGACTCCAACCGACTTCTATTTCTGCAACGTATTCGCTATATCTAAGCTTCAACGGTTAATCCCTCAAATTGCAGGTGATCGATATCCAAAAGCACCATATTCTAAGTTTAACGTTTAAGTTTAATCAACCGATAACGTTTGTATGACAATACAGTCTCCGACAAGGAGGACTGGAACTGTGTCCAACAGAAGCAATAGCAACGAATTACTTGCATGTCATTTTGGCCTATGACTAGGATGCTCGATTTATTTATACTTTTTTGACAATTGGAGCCATCCGTTTTGAAGGGCCACAGCTTGCTTGACTTTGATAGTCGACATCAATAATGCGTCATGTGCCATGTCAAAAAAGCAATGGTGCAGAACTAGGACAATTTGTGATCCACGTGGAGTAATGTGGAATATGTTGAATAAAATCCCAGCGGGACGGCAGGCCTGTCAGATATGGGATATTTGTCATTGTTATCATCTTCTCACTGTAATTCATTGCGTCATGACTTGTAGTGCTCATGGACGCTCGTTTCTCAAATGTTGGACGCACATTTACAAGTTGAACTGTAATATTTAACTTATTAATTTATGTAAACGACATACTTTATCTGAAACAGAATACATTTTAGAAAAAAAAAATATGGTTTGTTTTAATGTCTTATGTTTGGAAGTAAGTTTTGGTTCTGCCCAATTTGTAGACATAATTAAGCACCAATTAAAAGTTGTGAAATTTTTTATTAAAAACTGGCGTCGATGAGCACCCCCTTCAACAGGTAGTTTGCATATTGAGTCCGTATAATTTATCACATCACCATTTTCTCACTAATTTCAAACTTCACAATGCATGCTCCTTTGTAAAGTGGTGACGTCAGAGGGAGGCATTCGATCGATTATTCTGCAAAAAATTCTGACTATAATCAGGGTTCTTATAGGTCCTTAAAAGTTTTAAAATTACCTTAAAAATGTACTTACTTTCTCATGAATCATTCAAAGTGCTTACAAAGTCCTTACTTTTTGAAAACTAATTACTTAAAATGATAAGATACAAGTTTATTTTATAATTTTTATTTTTTTTAAAAATTTGCTTCTTGGATCTTTTCTGGCAGATTTTCGACATTATTATTTAAATTTTGTAATTATTTTTGATCCCTCGAAATTACGGTATGAATAAACTAAAAATGACAAAACTTACCAGATACAAGCATCTACGATATCGGTTTTAATTTGGTTAATAAAATGGGTACAATAATATGACGAATTACAGTGGGTCAAAAACAAAACCCGGGTTTTATTCGAGACCCAGGGTCCATAAGAAACAAGCGTTTACAGTACTGGTATTTTATTTGCCTGATATTACATTAAATAAAGGGAATCCCCTATGCATTGCACGATGCTATCAGAAAATGTGAGGGGCGATCACTTAGGGAATTCCCCTAGCACCCTGGGTTTATTCGAGACCCGGGGTTTATTAGAAATAACACGTTATCAACCAAAAAATCAAGCGAAGAAATATTGCAGTTTTTTCAAATGCAGGTCTTTTCAGGATTTTGTAATTATCCAAATCCTTAAACAAGAGCTATGCTATGTGACCAAAATATTCTTTGCTGTGGTGTCACCCTCTGGCGTCTCCTCGTTCGCCATAGAACCCTTTATATTTCTTTTTTATTTCAGCATCTTCTCTAAATAATGTCTATCATAGGCTGTACATGTAAAGTAGTTCCAATGGCAGTGAATGTGAGTCCATTTTTGGAGAAAAAAACATAGTCGAGCAGTTTAAGCTCCCTTTCCTCTTATCTGGTCATCATCCTAGTGCAATTTCCATAGTTTTTTGTAGGAAGTGACCGAGGATAACTGCCGTATATCACGTTGATTTCATCATTTTCTTTGTATGTTGACAAGCGAAAGTGTCGTTTTCTATGTTAAAAACGACTTCTGAAAAACTTTGAATTTTTCATTTGTAAGGAAAGAATGAATCTCAACTTTGTTCGACACTTTGTTAACATTATTTGTGAATAATATTTTTGTCTCGTTTATTTCTTACCAAAGATGAGTCGTTTTTGATTTTTTTAAAGTTCAGTTCTACTGTAACACCTTATATTGTGAAGCAAATCCCAGAAGCACGTAAGGTTAACATTAGACTTTTGTTTCTATTATACTCTTTTATGAACCATGCCAATAAAACTGAGCATAATCCCTGGTTAAACTTTTGTTATGAGTTGATATGTTTGAGCAAATGTTTTGTTAAACGTTCGAGAGGTTTCAAATAACTAGTTAAAATATTCGCTCAGATTTATTATTTGTATTCATTTAGAATGGATAATTGAGATCATCAATATTCTCTGGATGCTTCGATATTATGGGTACTCAAACAGAATTAGCGTCATGGCCAATACCAAAGTCGACACATTTTGAGTCTGTTTGACTACCCCTATTATATCACCATTGGATGCATTTTAACTTACAAAAATATTGGGCCTTTTAATAATTCTGCAGTTTTGAATTTGCATATCTTCTGTTAAGAACAAAATCAATATGTATCAATGATAGAATTAATAATGCCATGTAAAATGTGAGGATATCTGTAATAAATTATTCCTAAGAAATTTTATAGATTGATTTCGTTAGCAACAGAAGTTATGCAAATTTAATATCGCACAATGACTTTATTTTGATTGGTAGTTTCGAGAAAAAGGACAGATAGGAAAACTAAATAAGTTAATTGTAATTTATCATCATTTTAAAAAAAAGTTGTTATTGTTTTTAAGGAACGTCTTATTTTTAAGGTAGGTGATGCTGTGCATGCTTTTCTTCTTAAATGTATGTCAATAATTGAGATGTGATGTGTAGTGAAAAACAAATTATAAATTTTTCTCCAAACTTTAGTAATTTATTTTTTATATATAGCTTCATAAAGATGGTAAGTTAAGTTGGTATTATAGACCAATTTCAGCTCTTGTTAACAGCCATTTATAAAAAAAAATAATGTATGGTAAGTTTTTGATGTCAGTAAGAAACTCTCCAGGAAACATATGGCCAAGTTCTTTAATTAGTAGATAAATATTAGTGGGAAAATTATGATGTTTGGACAAATAGTAGTTTCGTAACCCTCTTCCTGATCTGGATTATAATATTATACGAGTAGTTGCTTACGCATTTTATGACGTTATGAACCTTCAACATATTTTTAAC
>JAQGCC010003420.1:0-15429 GCA_034698905.1 Xestoiulus laeticollis
AGATCTCGTCTGATAACGTAGTTACTGTCACTTTCATTGCTTTTTTTTAGATACTTCGAAATTTAAACAGAAAAAAAATACGCACGTTGGCCCTTTCTATACTCACGTATATTCAGCAAAAAAAAAAAAAAAGAAATCAAGATTACTAAAGTCCGTTAGCTAAAGCGCCTTGATGCTAAAACACAGAGAATAGATAGAGGACGCTACTTGTTCTGTGCATATCGCGAGGCATATCGAGTCGACTTTATCGAGCTGTATATTTATAGGATATAAATTTGGCGTGCTTTCGTTTATTTGACATATTTGTGTCATTATTAATCATGTTTTTGATGTTATTATTGGTAAGTATTAATATTGATTCATCAATTGTTCTTTTATATCTTAAGGTTCACGTTCCTAATTAAATCTCTGTTTAGCAGGATTTCCTAGTTGAGCTCGTTTAACCACGTGCTTGAAGCCGTTTGAACTTCTTGGCATACCAATAATAGATAAGAACAAGTTTTATGCATTTTCGTAACTGACAACAAAGATGACTGAAATAGGAGATGCTAGTAGCAGAGTTAAGGTAATAA
This sequence comes from Xestoiulus laeticollis, assembly GCA_034698905.1. NCBI lineage: Eukaryota > Metazoa > Arthropoda > Diplopoda > Julida > Julidae > Xestoiulus > Xestoiulus laeticollis. Next base: position 573 of record JAQGCC010003420.1, read on the forward strand.
CTTAATGCGTGTATTGTGGTGTTCATCATGATGTTTGTAGCTTGAAGAGCTTTTAAGAGCATGCAATTGCTGTTCAAGAATGCAACAGAGAAATTCTATGGTTTTCTGTTATTTCGCACATTGTTGACCATATATAAGTAGGCGAATACCATGCCGTTGGGGGTGTATTACAATCCATGAACCCAGTTATTCGGCAGTATAACCATCACATTTAATAAGACCATTGGACACCGCCCGCATCATCATAAAATTGAATTTATATTGCGCGAAGGAAAATTCTACACATATATTATCTAATCTTATTTAGAAGTAGACCTAATATGTTGTAGTGAGTTAAATTAAATATTAATTACGCCTATATTCGGTGACCAGTTGTTTCTGCACTGTCAGTGAAAACTGCATACTCAAAAATAACGTAATAGGCCTATATGGCTAATTAATTTTTATTAGATTTTGGTTTGTGCGGAATTTTCCTTTTTAAAATCTCTAGTTTAGTTGTCATCATAATCAGTAAATCTCTCAACAGAAGAAATGTTCGGAATCTGTTATTGAATTTCAAAGCTTTCATGCATGGATTTAAAAGACTGCTGCAGTTGTTGATTTGGATAATTGGTTTGCTTGGCATGTAGGCCTACTAGGCTACAGTTTATAGCCTTTTGCTTTATATTTTACCATACCTGCATGACCTAACCTGACCTGCTTAACTAAACTTACCTTGTGAGGAAATGTCAGGTCACTTACTTAGTACTAAGTCATATTATACACTTAATGCTATTGGATTGTCTGGCAGTTTTTGTTGGAATTGACAAACAATATAGTCTGTATAGGTCTACGAGTATATATTATATGCATGTCAGGTGAAGCGACTGTAGTCGGTAGTCTTGCTGTAATGATTGTCCTGAACATAACTTGCATAAGTGAGGATTTTAAAATTTGCGAAATGGGTCGAGAGGGTGTACTGCATGTTATAAGCGGAGATATTAGATTAGATAGCAACGCAATTGTGAATTAATCCTTGGATTTTTTCACCGTATTTTAGGGAATATCTGTTGTAAAGCCTATCGTTTACGGTAATGTTGCTCGCTACTTCGGTAAAAAGCGCGAAGAGGACGGGCACACACATCAGTGGACAGTATATGTTAAGCCTTATCGAAATGAAGTGAGTCAGTTTTCAATTAGTTCTGCCGTTTGTTAGAGTTTGAATTATACACTACAAGACGTTATCTTAGGACATGTCAACCTATGTTAAGAAGATTCATTTCAAACTGCACGAGAGCTATACGAATCCCAATCGAGGTTTGCAAGCTATTTTGTCTCACCTTTTTGAATCAGACAAGAGTTATAAACATGCTAACGAGAATACTTTTCTCTAATCAGTGATCACGAAATCTCCTTACGAAGTCACGGAGACGGGTTGGGGAGAATTTGAAATTGTTATCAAAATATATTTTCATGATCCAAACGAAAGACCAGTATGTAAATTTCGATATGACAATTCAGTATGTTTTGATACTATAAAAGAGATGCAGTTGGCTTTAATGGCGTAATTTTATGACGTAGGTAACGCTGTATCACGTACTGAAACTGTTTCAGAGCGAAACGAACATTATGCTAGGAAAGAAAAATTTGGTTTCAGAGTTCTACGATGAAATCGTAAGTCGATTTTTCAACGATAAATCTGGTTGTTTTGAAGTGTTTTACCCGTATTTCATTGTCCATTCACATTCAAGATCTGTCACGATCCGTCACCAATGATGCAGCAGCTTTTAACCAGTAGTCGACAATTAACCCTCGGACCATACAAACACGAAACCGATTGTTAGTATGGGTTTTTTTAATTTCACGGGTTTCAATGCCATTGGTAGGATGTGAAAAACTGTCCGAATATTGACGAGTTTTCGAATGACCTGAAAACGTTGGCATTATCTACTCACAATTTCTACTGTACAAATCTAACCGAAGAATTGTCTTGTCTAAGTTACGGACAAGTTGTCACATCCTGCCATTGGTAACTAGCTCCATTTTGGTTACTGATTGCGTTTGTAACTTCCATATTGATAGTCGAAGAAAAGAAGGAAAAGACACTTAACGCCATTATTACTGCAAAAAATAAGATCCGTTATGAAATTAATGACCTTAAGGAAAGGTTGAAGCAGGCCAAAGAAGCCATTGCCAAGTACAAAGTGGACATTACCAATCTAGAAAGGGAAGGAGCGAGTTTCCCACCTGCAAACTGAAAATAAGAATTATTACAAGAGGAACCAAGGACTTACTAGGCGTCATGGCATTTTTTACAGCAGCGTGTATGTCGTTAATGTTTTGTTGCCACGCGGTTGCAGTGGGCGTCACCAACAATTTTGTTGCCGTGGAAATATCAGCAAAGCGTTTTTAAATCGATCTTTCCTTTGTTTTTGTCAACTATAAATTTGTTGTTTGAAACAGAAATAAATACTAGTAGGCGATGGTGCCGAGACAATCTGCAACTTGTAGATATAATTAATTCTCTTATGGTGGTCATTGATCACAGATCTAAATTTGGCCATATAATGGATATAAAAAATGCAGAAATGATGACATTTTGTTGTACATGTATCTGGTTTAGAGCAAATTTAAAAATTCAAACATAGGCTCACATTTCAGTAATTAACGCAATTTAATTCGGTATCAAAAATATAAATGTGCATGGCATTTTATCATTTTACGTGTTGTCGTCTTTGTAAATCTGCAACAGATTTCTGTGTTTCAATTTGGCCTGATCAATGGTTTGATTCAAGTCTTTCAATTGCTGTTGGCTAGAATCCCCCATCTTTAATTTGTAATCTTCGTAATTACAACCCCGCATTTCGGAGGCAAAATCCAAAATGCTCTGCAAGCAATCACCGGTCTGGAAATAGCCATAAATATATTCGCCGGGCGACGTTTGTATGGTCAGCATGATGCAATGATTGGAATCTTCTGTAACGGAATCGGTGTCTGTACTCTGGAAATCATCGAAGTCGTTCATCTCCGAAGAACTGTTAAAGTTGCCTACTGTCATGTTTCTAGGATCTGAGGGTTCTTCTTCAGGCACTGTAGGGAGAATGTCATATGTGTTGGACCTTACCAGAGGTTTACTAGGAAATTGTTGATCTTCTGATTGCGGCAACAAAGGACAGCTTGTTTTAGGTCGTTCTGACAAAACATTATCAACTTCGTGAACATGTTGTATTGTCTCTTGAGTTATTTTGTCAAATAAAGGAGTAGAAAAGATTTCAGAGCCTGAATTTTGATTTTCAGTGGTAGCATCCGTTTCCTCTTCCCATATTTTAAATTCATTTCTATTTTTTGTGCAAATGTCTGGTGAGTTTGTCAGAAATGCGCTCGGAGTTCTTTCGAGGCCAGAAGGAGAGGCCAAACCACATCCTGGAATTAAGGAAGAATTATCAAACACGTTTTTCATATACATGTATATGCAAAATATTGCTCTCTAGTTTCCAATTTTTTTGTGGTTAGTTAATGAACAATTTAAAAAGTTAACATTTTCACATTTAATTATTAACAAGTTTTTTTCTGTCTTAAGAGGGTCTACTTACTCGAATAACCAATGGACACATTTGCCGGAGATAAGTTTGCACGTACTAATAAAGATAATTTAATAAAAGAAATGTGTTTCAAAATTGAATGTCTCCTTTACTTTAAATTTTATTATTTAAATCGTTATTATCAGCGATGATTTAAAAAATATTTAAACTGAATTTAATCTCACGTGCATTCTAATTATTGCTGATAATAACGACTTAAAAAATAAACTTTAAAGTAAAGGAGACATTTAATTTTATAGCATATTTTTTTTCCGTTAAATTATCTTTATTAGTAAGTGCAAACTTATCTCCTGCGGACTTATCCATTGGATATGCAAGCCAGTAGATCGCCTATACTCACTCGAATCCGTTTCCAAAGAAGAACCAGAACTTAAAAACCTTGATTCTGTCATATTTAGTTCCTCCACATCTTTCGCTTTCTGTTTTTGATCCAACTCTTCCATATCCAGTAAAAACTCTTCGGAGGTGGGACAGCCGATGGCTGGCAAGGGCTGAAGTTTGGTGAAACAGCTATCCTCCTCGCTGGAATTAGAGCAAATGGAAACGGCCTGGATTTTGTGAAGAAGGTTGCTACGTCCTGACGGTTTACGTCGCATATAGGCAGATGCTGTTGTCTGTGGCCTGTTCAAGAATTCATTGTGATTCAATAGATTTGAAACTGGGCAAGGCACTGGAATCCTGGAGTGCTGGTCATTTAAGGTGGATTTGAGAGCGGGGAATTTCAAGTGTGATGTACGGGAGGGTGCATCGTGAAGAAGAGTTTGGCGGCACACCGGACTGACACACTTCCTCTTTCTAACCAACATAGGACGAGGCAGTCGAGAACTTGATTGCAAGTTGAACACTGCCACTTCGCACGTATGCTTTTCAGCCATTTTTCATTAAATTATGACAATCCAATTCTGTATCCACTACCGAGCACTTGCACTATGAATGGCCCAATACGTTTTTCCATTGCGGCGCAATTGACTGAGTTTGGGGACATGAAAAAGACCAGAGTTTAGGGCTTTAACAACCCCTTATCTCACATCCCACGTTTTTGCTGCGCCTGTACTGCCGTATACAAATGTAATCAATACTATTACCCGGTGGTTTCGCTTTGAATCCTCGGCCGCTGCTTACCTGTTGGTTTTCATGGTGATCCCATTGATTATCTGTCCAGATAAGATTCAACATTCGTCAAAGGAGGCCAAGACCTAATTGTGCTCACTCGCGTGTCACAGCTTTGAATAAACAAAATGCAATTGTGTCTCCCTAGGTAACTACTTGTCTGAAAATATTGCCAATTAGCGCATGTATCGGGAGTCTTCCTTTATAGTAGGAAATGTACAGTATATTACTGGCTACTTATTATAGTCGTCGTCATGACCACGAATCGTGGCCTACTGTAATCTCCTGACGTCACATGCACCTTTATAAAAGCCTTTTTTTAAGAAAATATGGATTCTGCGTGCTAGAATTAATGTTGGGCCTTGGCAATTCGATTTTGATGCCCTAATCAATGTGGGAATGTTTGTCACGCAAGCGTTTTCTCACTCCTGCACGACTACATAGGAAATTTACGTGTCATGGAATTACATGAAGTTTTGAAGACAGTCAAACAACTATCTAACTAAAAAACGTTTTCAAAATTTACACAGATCACAAACTTTTAGTGACCCATGATACCATTCTAAATTTGTCGGCATCGATTTATAATATAGCAAATTCAGCCACATGCCATGCTTTACACGTATGATATGAAGGACTATCAAATATTTTATGAATTTCCCCTTTTAGCCCTTAGGTATTATCTCGAGATACTTTGTAAGACAAAAAACTTTATTGATTTGATTTATTTATTCGATTCTCTGAAAATTTGAACTTAACCAAGATGTCTGCTGTCCTTTTTGAAGGACAGCAGGCATATCTGGGTAGCCTATAGATGGGATTTTTGATTTCTGTCCAACTTCTAACATTTAGTTGAATAAAAGCAAATTTATATAGTTTAAACACAAAAACAAACAAAAATTTGTTTTCGCATTCCATGATGTTTTTATTATTCCCGGCCTGATTGGGAAGAATTGGAACCTTGTAAAATGGGATTCAGTTTGATGAGGTAGGATGCAACGTTGTGCTTAATGTTTTAAATAGTTTCGGAAAAGCCATTTTGCCATCCTTTATAGGCATGGACTAGTTTAGTATCCTCTTGTGCATTTTAGGCTTTCATGGAGCCGCACCCTTCAACCTTTTACATCCAAACTGAAAATTAGTTCCAAGACACGTGCTCAACATAAAAGCTTTTAATGTTCTGTGCATTTAAGTACACGAGGGAAAACATAATCCAGGTTTTATGTTAATTGGCACAAATACAACAAAACAATCCACGTAGTGATAAAAAAACTATAATATGTCTTATGAAAAACAAAAAAAAAATTAATTACAAAGAACGTTTTCTGACTATCACATCAATTATATTCACATTTGGGTTTTTTTTAAGTATCTTTCTAGCACTACGTTTCTTTAATCAAAAGAAGATTAGGCAGTTGAAAAAAATCGACAATCGTGAAGTAAATAAAGTCGGTATTTTTGGAAGTTGATAGCCGACAATTTAGATCGAATGAAAACGGCAGTTTAAATATGATGTGATTGCACATTAACGTAAAATTTAATGGTCACATTTTAACTGCACGCCAAGCACCAGGCAAAGATTTGCAACTAAAAAATCAACAACCGGATCTTCCGTTAATTAAAAAAAATGCTGTATAATAATAATAATTATTATTATTCACAAACAACTGACTTAGAAGTTCTCTAATAAGATTGAAGTCCAATTTTCATATACATGTCATTAAATAATATTAACTATTAATTATTACTATCTCTCTTTTCGTGTTATTTATAGCGATATTTTTTAATACAATCGTTTCCCAGATCGACAACAATGACGTAACCGTTGTACGTGACAGCCAGACCGCTGGGACGCCGCAACCGGCTTTCCCAGCTGTCGATGCAGAACAACAGATCTCCTTCGTAGTTAAAAACCTGGATGAAATTTTTGGCTTTTTCGGTGCGTGTGGCTAAAATGGTACCGTCGCTATCTACCACCACACCCCCATATTTTCCCTTGGTCTTACCTTCTGCATAGATTTCCCTGAGAAATTCCCCTCCCTTATTAAATATCTGAATGCGCGAGTCGGCCACCACGATGTCGTCGTTTTTTCCGACAGCCACCGAAGTGATGAGATTGAATGAGCCTGCGGCGCTCCCCTTGCCGTTCCCCACCCTGCGGACGAGCTTCCCGGAAGGTTCGAATATTAAGATGGTGCCCACGCCGTTGTCCGCCACCATGATGTCGCCCGTGGAGTCCACCGCCACGTCGATGGGCTCCACCAGCTCGGCATGACTGAACTGATTCACCAAATGACCGTCCTGCGCTGTCATTTCGGTGACCTGTTTGCTTCTCCAGTTCACCACCACCAGGGTCTCTGCTGACGGTGTCATGGCGATGCCGGTGCCGCTTCGCTCCTCCAGCCCCAGTGTTTCGAGATGCCTCACGAACTGGAGCGTAGAATTCAGCACTTTGACTCTGCTGTTGGCCGTGTCTGCCACGAAAACGTCCCCCGTCTTAGCACTGACCACAATGCCTACCGGCTGAGTGAACTGATCGATTCCCGAACCCCTGCTCCCGTACTGTGACACGGGGTTGTTGTGCTCCTCCACGTTTATTAACAAGGGGCTGCTTTTGATGCACCGGTCAAAGATCGTAACGGTCATCGAATATTCGCCAGCTTCTTTGGGAGTAAACGACGCGGTGTAAGTACCGTTATTATGGTCTTTTACCGAACAGGGTAACAAGGTGGTGGGGTCGTGCGTCATGCATGCCCGTGCACCCACGGGATCGCCTCCGCTCGTGCGCAGATCGCCGTGGTAATCCAACGTGGTGATGGTAACGGTGGCTTCGAGGTGGGCTACTGACGTATTGCTGAGCGACGCGGTGCACAAGGCTGGAAACGTTTTGCTTATGTGGATGTGGCCAAAGTGCTCCAGTGCGCCTTGGACTTCGTTTATCACGTTATTGTGCTTGTACTCGTATTTCATGAAACAGTTTTCTCTGGGTTCGAGTAGAGTGGCCACTTGTTCCAGCTTGGCGTTGAGATCACTGATTTTCTTGGTAATACTTCTCACTTCGACTTGGTATTGCAATCCCTCGCATTCCTCCTGCACTTTGGCCTTCTCGGTATTGATGAGCGTCAGCTGCTCCTGTAATACTTTTTTCTTCTCGTCCCGCGTCTTTTTGGCCAGGCCGAGCATGTCCTGTCTGCGTTTCTCGCACTTGTTGATCAGCTCTTGGAAGGACTGGTTAATCAGCTCGAAAGTGTGGTCCACGTTGTATTCCAACTTGTGCATTTCGTGCGTCACGTTATCACAGGCTTTGTTTAGCTTCCCGATGCACTGGTGCGCTTTGTATAACAAGATTTCGGACATGCGCTTGATGGCTATCGAAAAGGGAATTACCGTGTGTTCGTAACTCCCGCCGTCGCCGTTGCCGTGCTGTTCGCCCGTGCAAATGGTACAAAAGACACAGTCGCACGTCTCGCAGAAGAGCAGTTCTTGACTGGGGTGGTTGGAGCACTTGGGAATGACTTCCCTCCTCTGCCGGGACATAAGATCCAGCAATTGGTTGACCAGAAAACTGGGTGGTAAAGCGCAGACTCCACCCCGTGGCAAAGTAATGGTCTCTCTGCAGATGGGGCAACGGAAGGTGCCCGTATCCCGGGGTTGACTGCTGGCGATTCTTTCCAAGCACTGCCGACACACCGTGTGCGAGCATGCCAACAATTTGGGAGTGTGGTCTTGGCCATCGTACATACCTGCGATTGAACAAATGAAATTTTTGATAAGTTGATTCTTTTCGATTCATTCATAAGAACTAGATGAATTTATAGTCAACAGCTTATTTTTTTTTTTGAATACGTTTTTGCACTTGTCTTATTTTTAAAAAGAGACTATTAATATGATTTACACTTGACGTCATTTATTTTATATTCTTTTAAGTAATTATAAAAAGTGCTACGATCATTTATTTCATCCCGATGACATGAAATGTGTCATTTATTCCTGTTGCATCTACTTTTTTTTTAACTCTTACACTTTAAAGTGTGTATGAGTCGGTTTTTCTTGCCAATATCCTTGTAGAAAATACTCCCAAGCTTTATGATAAATGATGTCATTATTAAGCTTTAATTATCACAAAATCTTGTTGTGCTACTGAAAAACTGGCGTGAAAGAGACTAATTACCGAGTGAATCTGTATGTAAATGGTGTAATTTACAGTGACATTTTCACACAATTATTAATCGTTTTCCCTCATCAAGATGAAGAATATATAGCAGGCAGATTTAAATGGCAGCTACAATTAATAAGATCACACAGTGTCTAAACGTTTGAGGATATCTGAAAATCCCTGCAATTACATCATTCTGGAGATAATATTGTACTTACAAAGGCAAGTTCCACACGTGAGAAAACTTTCATTGAAATCTTCATAATTGATCGAAACGGTTTCCACCAGAGTGGATGACATCATCTTATCCCGGACACGGATCCTGTGAAAAAGAGGAAATGAGAGCATCTTTATAAAAAGCCACTCAGCATCCCAAGCCATCCATTAATGAAAGGAAGTGGCAAAACTCACATAATCATGGGCCTTTCACCTTCCATTTTACTAATAAATTTTCAACTACTCTAGCCAGTGTGATTATGCGTTCGTGTGAGAGTCGAATGTTTATCTGAGTTAGTTACTTTATCTAACCCTATAGATTTCTGCATACGTCACTAGAATTGAACGACAAAAAACTAATTTCAATCTTTGCAATGCCAGTTTTACATCCGAGTTGTTCAAGAAAGAAAAAAAAAAGCACACAATGTAATCAGCTGCTGCAATTTTTTATTTTTTATTTCCCCCTTTACACCCATCTCCTTCAGCCATAGTTTACCTTGGCTCACTCTTTTATGTCAAGGCTGTTTTCCCAAGTTACTTGTTAAGCCTTCATTACCCGATTAGATTTATTTTCTATTAAAAGTGTGAAACTGGCAAGTCAATTGCCCACATCTGGGTCATTTGAACATGCCCCGTTTATCAGCTGGCAACAGCACCACTTATGGATTACTTCCAGTATCAGGAAACGTCAATGATATTGTTTTTCTAAGCTATGAAATTGACATTTACATTAGATGAAATTAATTTTATTGTTATAATGGTACGAGTTTGTGAAGTAAAGGAGTGTTGGTGAGCTGAATTTGTTTGCACGTATTCCCCTACCTATACGTAGGCCTATGCAAATTTGATGGAAAAATTAGGTTTTTTTAACCACACTTTAATTGGGATATTGTTTGAGGGGTCGTTTTTGTGACTAAGTGTGACATGGAGGAGGGAGTTCAAAAATCTGCCAAAATCGCGTGACGTCATTTATGGACAGCCCCTAACTGTACATCTAATGCAAATGAGATAAACTGACGTTGAATCAGCTGAGGCAACGTGTTTTGAAAAAAAAATAGTGTCATGGGGAAACAACCAAATAGAAAACCAGGAAGAGAAATCAAACGTGGTATTTAGAGCATTCCAAGCTGTATGGGAAACAAGCTCATCTAGCAAATGTTCCAGGGATCTAGTCTATTTATGTTGCTACATGTGTACATGTACTGTTTATGTTGCCTTTAATTTAAAATTTTACAGTAGGCCTATGTAAACATTTTAGTATGTACATTAATCTACATGTATACTGCAAATCTTCCTTGAGACTGATTAAATTCAGATTTAATTACACAGACAAGTATCATTTAATTTTGGGTACATGAATAAAATATCAACTTGAATGCACACCATTGGGAAATTTTGTATAGCCCTAAAGTCATGGTCGTATTAGTCAGCATGCATCTACATTTGCATAAAAAGATTGTGAAAGTGTTGAGTCACACTGGTCATAGTTCAGTTTAATGACACGTTTTTTCCCCATAACACCGAGGAGGTCGAGTGCTTAGAAATTCATTTATTACTATCAGTATCAGAAAGCCAGAATAATGAAGAGTCAAATGACTTATTAATAGGATTTCATTTAGATACCTGAGAACAAGATTGGGTAAGAATAATTATTTTTGATTTCTCAGGCTTACTCCAAACAATTGTATTTAAATACAATGCAGGCCCAGCCATCGGTGGTTAACCAAAGGTGAGGAGGTGGACAGTTTAGCTTTGTTGCACAGAGAAATTTTCAGGTGAACGTTAATTGGCAGACAGATAAATTATCGAGAGAACACCAGTCGCGTGTGAAGATAATCAGGAACCGAAATGGGCAATCTTCACACAAAGTGGGGCATTGTTCATCAATTTTATTAACGTACAATAGCCTTTAACCACAGGAATGCCATCCAATTTTTAAAACGAATATCTTAATCCAGAGTAGGCCTACAGATTTCTCCAAAAACCTGCCGTAGATTTCCAATTTGGTGTTGAGTGACTCGGTCACACCATACATGTTTATATATTGGTACAAAGTGGATAGCCTCTTATCGATTTTTGATGAAATGCCATTATGTTAATGATTTTTTTTTGAAGCAATCGGTGTTAATGTCGTGGTTTTTTAAGTGTTGCTGGCACGTGTTCGAGGTCGTTAACTAGCTCGTTAATGGCACCCATCCGTGGTGATGCCAACGTACTGGCAACTAACCCAGAGCTATCCCCTTCGGTGCAAGGTCCACCCCACCCTCATATGATACAAGTACCTGCATTTAGTCATGGCGTTACCAAGGCAACTAACTGGCCTTATGCCAAAACCACTATCCTCTCAGCTGTGGCCCTGGAGGTTTCTGACAGTCGCCATATTTGTTATTACCCGACGTTTTTAATTTATGGACTCGATTTTTTTGTTGTATACATTGCTAAATCCACGAATGGAAATGTGTTTACTCGAACTGAGGAAATGCGTTTTTTTATCTCAAAGACGGGTTATTTAAATTTAGTTACCTTAAGGAGTATCTCAACTTCTTACCACACCACACATGTGGCATCGACATGTATTTGTTCAGTGAAACATGTTTTTATCCGCAGTAAAAGTCTTGTTTTTTTTTTTTGGGCGCTGAGAGGATGTGATTTACAACTGTAGAGTTTGATGCTAACCACTCGCCTAGCCATGCACATTACCGGTTGCGTGTTTTTTACACTTTCGCTCCAGAATTTTAGTATATCTTGACCTAGATGAACTCGAAAAAGTAACAAGGCTGTTAGGGATGAATCTGCCAAAGTTTACGAGTTAATGACACTTTCCTGTGTTTTCAAAAACCGTATGCTATAAGCAAATAATACGAGCTCAACTCCAGATTTTGGACGTTTTTTTTACCAACATTTTATTTTTTCCAGATCTGGATACCAAGATCTCGTAATCCTATCCTGCCAACCAAACACAAGATGTTTGCACAACACATTCTAGATGCATGTACACATCATCTAGGTACGGTTCTTTCTTTTTTGTTTGATTAGGTTTTTGATTTTTTGATATATTCTTGTAACCCATTTGCCACCCACATGGCAGGTGACCCGATTTTAACATGCGGTTATTTTCGGTTCATTTACATTTTTTTATCTAAACAAATATGCAAATTGTAGACCTAAATTAAAAGGGGTTACACGTTGCTAGCCTGCAGAGTGTACCGTAAAGTCTTGAACGTGAAGGGGGAAGTCTATTTTTACTATCTTTGTAAGGAAGACTCCTAAATATCTAATTGTTGCAGTTCAACGGCTTCGAACAGGGCGTTCCAATGCGATGCTTTCTCAATGTTATACCCTTTTATATATAAAAAATATCGTAACACTATTGCATATAGGACACAAAAGGTCTGATCTAGAAATGTAACCTATATGGATTTTTTATTCGGTTCAAGGTTTCATCTTCTGGAGTAAGAAATGATATGTGACGAGAGCCTTAACCTTGTAAAATAATTGAACATATTGACACTCTTTCTATCCCTAAAACAGTTTGCATAATGATCTTAATTGCGATTTTTCTCCAGATCGTCAAGGTGTGTTTTTGTATTGGTTATATTTATAAAAGGCCTACCTTGTTTTAGTCTGCAACCTCCATTCTCTTCCATATTTTGAGTCCTCTTTCGTCTCCTTTCAGACGTCGTTCACGAAAGGAGTGTGAAGTCATTTTTTTCCGCGAAAATGAGCGTGGATATTTGTCTCACCACAACGTTTCGTATACACATTTGGTAGTCATTATTACTGAAAGACACTGGCTAGGAAGTTGACGTCAATACAGCAGCCAAAAAAGCAATACAGCAGTGAATACAGTATACAACCAAAAGGTAGGGTTTTGAAATATGGTTGGATTTCTATTGTTAGCTAGCGCCACATAGCGGCCAAAATGGCGTCGTCTGCCAATGCGCAAAATTTCAGGCGGGAATTTTGAAATCGGACTCCGAAAACTTAGTTTTTTTTCGGAATGGTCGCTATTTTTTACTCGATAACATATAAAGAGTAGACATAACACGTGAAGCATATTTTTCTAAATTCATCTGTTTTTCTATTTGGAGTGCGAATAAGTAAATCGTACTTATCAGCTAATTTGAATAACAATGGCCGCTTATGGAGCATACGAAACTATGCATTCTATTGTGTGAAATGAATCATAAGTTAAACAATGATGTGTGCATTGGCACTCAATTTTTTGTTTAATAAACAAAATGTTTGATAGACATAGAAAATCGTCAGAATTTAAAATTTAAACAACGGTGTATTCATCTTCGTCAATGTATAAAATATCATCGTATTCTTTGCGCCGTTTCATATGAACTTCGATTAGTTTTTCAAATGCCTGAAATTAAGAAAAATCTATTAATTAAACATTACTCGTAAAGACCTAGAGCTAGTGCTAATGTTTCGATAAATGGCATGTTGCGACTACTTTGAGAAACGTTTTTATGGTAGTTGTGAGATGTGTTTCGTCGTTAATTAAAAATAAGTGCTGTTTTAATCGCTGTACGTGTAATGTTTTTTGCAAGCAACTTTTGAAATTGTTATTTGAAGTCGTCTGACTAGTCACGTATCATTATTTCAAAATGTTCCATATTAACAACATGCTTACTGCAATTTCCTGTAATGCTTTTTGGCTGATAACTGTCTGGATTTGGCCATCTTCGTCAGAACTACTACTGGAATCACTGTTTTCATCCCCACGTTTTTCATTTAGAGTTGGCAGTGGCGTGGTAACCATTTTAGATGATAAATCTCGGTGATTTGAATTATGAGAGGCTCTACCCTTTGTAGTTTGGCCATGTTCTAATGTGCAGTCGTGATTGTCGTTTTTGTTGGCTTTGCGAATACTTTTGAAATTCTTGCGAATATCAAGGGCATTTGAAAAGGCTTGCAAGCGACTAGTGGTTCTCCTACTTTCGGTGTTTCTTTTTTTTTCATGAATTTGTTCCTGTAACGAGTTTCTTGGACTTTGGTTTGGACTAGTAACTTCCCTCTTGTCCATGGTGTGTTTACCACGAACTCTTGCTGTTTCTTCCAGTAAATGAAAGACATCGTATTCCTTATTTTTGTTAGCGCAAATTCCCTTGATGGCAACTTCACGTTGTTTATCAGTTTCCTTTAAATCGGCATCGATGGTTTTTAATTGGGATTTCAATTCCTCCACACGTTTCTTTACACGAGTAGGAGATGTTGGTGATCGTAGTTGGGCACTTTGACTCGATTTCTTTTCTGGTGGTTGCATGGTTTTTTCAAGATGACCTACCTTTTAAAAAATGGAGGAAAAAAAATTGAAATTGTGACAAATTATTATAGTTCCACTAATATTTCAATGAAAACGTCATCATTCAATGTGAGGGAATTAATATTAAAATGGAATTAATTTTAAATTTATTTGAGACAATATATATAATAATTATTTATTTTAATATTCTTAACTCAAAGTAGCATACAGCTTCAATAAAAGTTGTAGTATTGTTGGAAGTTTGTGAATTTTTTATTGCAAATTTTTTCAATAAAAGTTGTAGTATTGTTGGAAGATTGCGAATTTTTTATTGCAAAAAAATTGCAAATTTGTATTCCCACAAGATAACATAAAGCAGTGTAACATCACTTTATCATTAATCACGCTTTGTTGGATTTCATATAGTATTGTATTTTGACCATGAACTTTCCTGGTAAGGGTGGATTTAATTGCAAAAAGTTATGCTAGTACACGTTTGGCATAACAAGGTAAACAAAGAGCTAATTAAATCGCTGTTGG
>JAQGCC010003421.1:0-15428 GCA_034698905.1 Xestoiulus laeticollis
GGTTTGGTCCCAGTGATTTGTGCTATTCACAGGTGTTCACTGTAATTACTTATCTTTACATCTTGTTCAATTACTTCAAATCCCTCCAAGTAGTACAACTTTTGGTTTGGTCCCAGTGATTTGTGCTATTCACAGGTGTTCACTGTAATTACTTATCTTTACATCTTGTTCAATTACTTCTTAGGTGGGCTTTGACAGTTGCTGATCTTATCTTGATCTCTTGTTTGCACAAGGAAGGTCTTAAGTAAATATTCTTCTGATGGAGTCTAAAAGTCCAGATGGCTTTTGTTTGCAGATTGTAGGGTACTGAGTTGAATTGAAGATCTTTCTGACAAACTACTGATAGTGGTTTGTTTGTTTAATGATTTTTAAAGTTGACCTATTTCTTCAATGAGTGGTTAAGAAGCAGTGTCTTATGCCTAGTCCACACCAAGGAAACATTTCCATGAAACTAAAAACTGTTTCATGAAATGTTTCAATGGTGTTGCATTGGTTTTGTCATGTTGTTTCGTGAAACATGCTGCATCAGATAGGTATCGAAACATTTCATGTGCAACATTTCACGTGCAACATTTCATGACAAGAATGTCGCACTTGAAATGTTTTGGCATGTAGTTACACTAGTGGGGTTCTCTTCGAATTAAGGTATTTGATTGTTTTATAAATTGATTTCCATGATTTTCATCAGTTGTCGTTTTAATTAAGTTGTCTTGAGGTGTTGTGATCGTATTTTAAAGTTGGTTTTGATGCGATTAGCGACAGTGTTTCAAGTAAACGCCACCACGCAACAACGCTAATTAAGAGTATGAAAATCAAGAGAAGAATTCATAACATATAATTAAACACCTTAAATTAAAGACAGCTAAGCTTGTGATGGGTCAAAGTGGAACTACGTGCTCTAAAACATGAAATGGACGATGTTAGCCTGAAACATTTTTTTTCTTTGAAGTGGATCGACACCTTGTGGATACACGAAACATTTCGTGAAAACGTGTTATTCAATTTTCTCATCTTGAGACTTGACTTGAGTTACCTGGTTCTTCGGGTAAATCCTGGTTCAGGCAAAGCTTGCGGGATAATCAATCAAATTGTACGAGGATTTAACGCGTGTTCGTAATTTTGCGCTGATTTCATTTCTTAAAATATACCTTGTTGGAATAGATTTCTGACATTAATTTGGTCACCTTAATTTACATGTTCTCCCACTAACCTGTATCCATGCCCTGTTCTTCACCGCTGGACATGGTATTCTCTTCGACATCATAACCCTGGACAGCGGTCAATTCTAAAAATTAACTTCAGGTAGCTAATTGGGTCAACAACAATGCAGGTTTGATTAATGCATTGTTAATTAAATTCAAGATTTATGCTTTTTAGTCATGCTTTGAAATTTTGGTTGATGGAAATTGCCTACACTTTTTCTGTTAAATATGTCACTGGACAAACCAATCAGAATTTGGTTTTTTTCAAGCACATGACATTGTGTGTGTTTTTTTTTTTCAACATTGCTTTTTCAAGTGTAAAAAATATGCTTGTCATCTTAAGACAAGATTTTAAGTTGTTTCAACCTTAATTGTCTGACATCTTTTCTTTGTAGTCTGGAATGCTAACATTTACCATTTTGCTACAGACATTGCCTGTTATCTGGAAGGTCATTGTGAGTGTCTTGTAGAAGAACATGGAAGGAAATACAATGGTTTAGTGGTTTTAATTTGATGACAGTGACATTTTGATGTCAGAGTTGCTTTGATGCAATTGTCTCTTAGCAATTTTGGTTGTTGACATTGACTTTGTCAGATGTCTTCAACGAGCAATGGAATCTGACAGTTGATTGTGATATTGTTGGTTTGTGCTATAGTGTTAATGTCTGCCGATTGACAGTCACATTTGCAGTGTGCTGTGTTGGCTGTTAGTTGACAGTGACATTGTCATCTGCTTCAGTGTACTGTGTTGCTAATTTATGTTGGTTGTTGACAGTGATATTGTCAGCTGTTATCAACATGCAACATACTCTGACAGTTGACAGTGATATTGTCATCTGCTATTAACATGCAACACTGTCAGCTGACAGTGATATTGTCATCTGCTATTAACATGCAACATACTATGACTTTGGACAGTGATATTGCCAGGAATGATCAACATGCAACATACTCTGATTGTTGACAGTGACATTGTCAGCAGCTATCAACATGCAACAGACTGAACTTTGACAGTGACATTGTCGGGTGGGATCAATATGCAACATACACTGACAGTTAACAGTGATTCTTTTCAGTTGCTAACTGTTTCTGACAGTTGACAGTGACACAGTGACATTGTCATAGTTGCTTTGGTGCTATTGTCTCTTGGCAGTTTTGATTGTTGTCATTGACATTGTCAGTAGTGATCAACAAGTAATGGAATCTGACAGTTGATAGTGATATTGTTGGTTTGTGCTATCGTGCTGATGACTGCTGTTCATAATGAGTGTTGACAGTGACATTGTCACAGTGCTGTGTTGCTAATTTATTTTGGGTGTTGACAGTGACATTGTCAACATGCTATCAACATGCAACATACTTTTAAAAGTTGATAGTGACATTGTTGGTGTGTGCTATGGTGCTAATGTCTGCTGATTGTTATGAGTGTTGACAGTGACATTGTCAGCAGCTATCAACATGCAATTGTCTGTTAGTGTACAGTGACAGTGTCAGCAGTTATCAACATACAAAATAACCTGATAGTTGACAGTGACATTGACACAGTACTATGTTGTTCATTTCTATTGATTGTTGACAGTGATATTGTCAACAGTGATCAACATGCAACAAACTCTTGACAGTTGACAGTGACAGTCTACAAGGCATTGTCTAGGTGTTCAATGGTGCTAATGTCTCTTGGGTGTTGTGACACATGTTAAGCTTCTGTTGGCTGTTGTGACTGTTGACAGTGACAGTGACAGTGTCATCTTCTTCCAACAGAATCTGACACATGACAGTTACATTGTCAGGAGTGGGATATGGTGGTGTCCCTTGGCTGTTAATTCAGATATTTGGCAATGACAGTCTCACATCTTGCTGTGCTTGTTACTGTCTCTTGGCTGTTGTGATTGTTGACAGTGACATTGTCAGATTGACTAATTTGTTGTTGTTTTTTTTGTATTTGCAGAAGCCGAATAATTTATTGAACACATCAGGGTCCCATTCTGACGTCAGCAGAATGGGAATTACTGCTTATCATATACAGAATTTCTACCTCAATGCCCTTCTATCAATCAATATCACCAGTAAGTAACGGACTTTAGTGTCTTAAGACACTTTTTAATAGTATACTATGTTAAAAGTAAGATTGAAATGCATTTTGTCGGAAAGGTTTTTGTATTTGGCTTTATCCATCCATAGCTGGATGGGTTAAAAATAATATTCTTAAGAATAAGACACTTTAAGACACTTTCAGGACAAACATGTTTTCAATAATAAGCCCCTTTCTCATTGGACGTTAATTATGGCTACCTCACTAAAAGGGCATGGGTCGAAATGGGTCAAAGGACGCTTACAATGGGTGAAAAACCACTTATAACCACTTGGCAAATGTCGTGTGCCAAAACATGTACATGTACAATGTAGTAAGGAATTTCAGAACGGCGCGTAATTAGGAATATTCTAGAACATAAAGTTTAGAACACGTAAAAGTACGGAATTCTAGAACATATCGAAGAATTCTATAGAGAATATCGCGTTCTTAGAATGTGAGGAATTCTAGAACATAATGTTTATAATACACAAATTTAAGTACAGAATTCTAGAACAGATCGAAGAATTCTAGAATATCGCGTTCTTAGAATTTGAGGACTTCTAGAACATATAATGTTTATAATACACAAATTTAAGTACAGAATTCTAGAACATATCGAAGAATTCTATAGATAATATCGAGTTCTTAGAATGTGAGGAATTCTAGAACATAATGTTTATAATACACAAATTTAAGTACAGAATTCTAGAACATATCGATGAATTCTAGAATATCGCGTTCTTAGAATGTGAGGAATATTCCAGAACGCCAAGTTAGGAATACACAAATTACGGAATTCAAGAACAGATCGAAGATTTCTAGAATAAAGCGTTGTTAAAATAAATTATGCGAGAAATTCTAGAATTTCGAGCCTATATAGAACACACGAGGTAATGTACATGTAGATTCTATAAGGAAGAAATTCTAGAATGTCGCCTTCTAGAACAGAGCAAGTAAATGTTTTCATTTGAAACATGATGGATATGCAATTAGATTATTCCTTAAGGTTAGCCATATCTCTCTCCTCCTTTCCTGTACATGTACCATGCAGATCTTACAATAATTTTTAAGTACCAATGTTAGAAACAGCTTCTCGTTCGTTGTTTTTCAAATCATCGATCAAGTGTTGGTAAAATTCAAATGCTCTAATTAGATATTTAATTGGCAATTGATGTCTTAATGCCATTTTCTGTTTGATAGGCCTAGTTCGACCTTCAGTCTAACTCATCCATCATTTTATTCGATCAATTCAATTTCTTATACATGTACGTCTTAATTCGATAGCAACCTTCGTAATTGCTCTACGGGGCTCGAGGACCCGGCCTTTATTAGAGACTGACAATTATCGCGGGCCTTATAATGATAAATGCTGAAAATTAATTATTCCAATAAATTAGAATTCCCAACTTCATTCAAGAAGATGATAGTCTATTTAAGAACGTCATGTTATAAAATTCCAAACTTGTATATGTTTTGAAACAAATATGATGTTCTAGAATTCCTTATTTTGTTCTAGAACGCTTTATGTTCTAGAATTCCAACATTTTAAGAACGCCATGTTCTAGAATTCCAAACTTGTATGTTCTGAAACAAATATGTTGTTCTAGAATTCCAACATTTTAATAACGCCATGTTCTAGAATTCCAAACTTGTATATGTTTTGAAACAAATATGATGTTCTAGAATTCCTTATTTTGTTTTAGAACGCTTTATGCTCTAGAATTCCAACATTTTAAGAACACCATGTTCTAGAATTCCAAACTTGTATGTTCTGAAACAAATATGATGTTCTAGAATTCCCAATTTCATTCAAGAATTGGGGCCCTATAATGATAAAATGCTTAAAATTGATTATTAATTTTAATTATTAACTTAATATTCTAGTCTTTTATTAATGTATTATAAGATTTATGAAAAATAGATTTCATAGGATGGGAATTATGCTCACTGCAATTATGAATATATGAAATGAAATTGAATAGGAGTTGTTTTACATTTTAGTTTTTATAATTATTTCGATTTTTTTGAATTATTTGACTTTTTTTAATTAACTTTAATTTGCTTGGCCCATATTTTGGATCATTTGAACTATTTGAGTCAAGGTTTCTGTCTGTTTCAATTTCATTGTTTTTTTCCTCTTGTCATTTTTCCTCATCTATTAACTTAAACACTGGTTTTCAACCTCACCCTAAATTATGAGAAAAATACAAAATATTGTATGTTTTGAATCTACAACCAGATTTGTTTATACAATATTTTGGAATAATTTGTGGTTTCCAACAATGCTTTAATTGATTGCTTTTAATTAATCATAATTTAACATTAAAACCACTATTTATTTTCATGTTCGAAATTGTCATAAGCTATTTTAATAATTTCAAACTTCAAAATTGTCAAATTTTCAAACTATCAAACTTAATAATGTCACACTAAAAATGTCACGTTTTTAAAATGCCATATTTTCAATTGTCATAGTTTAAAATTGTTATAACTTAGGCTACATTTCAATATATCAAATTTTAACACTGCCATACTTTAAAATTGTCATACTTTCCAATATGTCAAATTCTAAAATTGTCCTACTTATAAAACTGTCATACTTTAATATGTCCATAAACTACTTTTCAAACTGTCTAATTTTGAAAGTGTCATAATTTAACAATGTCATATTATAAAATTATTTTGCTTTAATCTTGTCATACTTTTAAAATTGTCATATTTTAAAAATGTCATACTTTAAAGTTATCATACTTAATTTCAATATTGTCATAATTTCAAAATTGTCATACTTTTCAATGAGTCAAATTCTAAAATTGTCATATTGTAAAACTGTCATACTTTAAAGTTATCATACTTTCAAAATTGTCATACTTTTCAATGGATCAAATTCAAAAATTGTCATATTTTAAAACTGTCATACTTTAACTTTATCTTACTTAATTTCAATATTGTCATACTTTTCAATGAGTAAAATTCTAAAATTGTCATATTGTAAAACTGTCATACTTTAAAGTTATCATACTTTCAAAATTGTCATACTTATTTTCAAAATTGTCATACTTTTCAATGGATCAAATTCAAAAAGTGTCATATTTTAAAACTGTCATACTTTAAAGTTATCATACTTTCAAAATTGTCATACTTATTTTCAAAATTGTCATAGTTTTCAATGGATCAAATTCAAAAATTGTCATATTTTAAAACTCATACTTAAAAGTTGTCATATTTTCAAAATTGTCATATTTTTCAATGGATCAAATTCTAAAATTGTCATATTTTAAAGCTCTCATAGATCAAAATTGTCATACCATTTTTCATATATATATAATGTACTTGTCATGTTTTAAATTTCTTATGTACTTATCAAAACGTCTTATTTTAAAAAACTGTCATGTATACATGTACTAAAATTATCATACCATTTGTCAATGGTTAATATGTAGTTAAGTTTTACAATATTTTATATTGCAAGGTTAGGAATTGCCGCATGCCATTTTTTGTTTATTGGAATGAAGAAATGGAACACATGTAGCACGTGCAATTCATTCAAGCACGTGATCCGAAATGGAAAGACATGTATATGGCACGTGCAAGCTAGCATTCTGAAATTCGAAAAAATAAAAAAGGAACGTATATATATATATATATCACACGTGCGATATTCATTCCTTTAGCGCGTGAACCATGGAATGCACGTGATGCCTCGCGTTCCTAAATGGAATTAAGACATATATGGCACGTGCAAGCATTCCAAAAAAAAAAAAAAAGAAGAATTCTAAAATTGAGTTTTAATTCTGCGATTCAAATAAAACAGTTGATAAAAAACAGATGCTGCTTATTCAGTTCAAAGATAATTTTTAAAATAAATCACAGTAATAATATTATGACTTTTCAGTTATGTTATTCAGTTATGCTATAGTAAATTCTGAATTATTTTGCCATTTTGTCATATTTTACTCGGATGTTAATTCTAAGTTCTATGAACTGGGCACTTTTGCTTATATTTATCCTATTTTTTTTTTTTTTAATAACTAAAAAAAAAAAAGTGTTGTACTTGACCCGCATTTGAAATTTGAATTGTTGTGTTGGCCATGGCACTACTTTTTCCCTTTTTTTCCCCCATGACGTTTTCTGTGTTTTTCTGTTCCTGGTGTTTTTGCTAAAAACGTCACAAAACCACTTAAATGTCACAAAACCACTTAAATGTCACATTGTTCTTTATTTCCACCCTCGTGCTTCTTTATAAATCAAATTAGCTCTAATGCATTTTTTTTTTAATTGCATTTTTCGATTCGTACATAGGCGTGAATAGCACGACTAAATTACTCTTAATTGAGGCCCATTACAAAATTATACCGAGCGTAATTTCCAAGTGCTATTTTGTGACACCTTCGAAATATGACTATTATGACAATTTTAATAGCTATATATTGCAAGCTTTTAATGATGACAAATTTGACGTTTTGAAAATAGGGCTGACAATTTTATAGTAATGTACATATGACGGTTTTTAAGTATTATGACATTATTTTAATATCACATTTTGAAAATATGACATTTTTTAAATATAACATTTTGAAAATATGACATTTTTTAAATATCACATTTTGAAAATATGACATTTTTTAAATATCACATTTTGAAAATATGACATTTTAAAATATGAGTGTTTCAAAGTATGACATTTTGAATAGATATGGCAAAATTAAATGATGACAATTTTAATGTTTGACATTTTGAAAATGTAATTTTTAAAATTATGACATTTTTAAAAGTATGACATGTTTAAGGTATGGCAGTTTTAAAATAGGACAGTTTTAGAATCTGACATTTTCAATAGTATGACTCTTTATAAAATATGAGTGTTTCAAAATATGACAAGATAAAATTATGACAATTTTAATATGACAAGATTAAATTATGACAAGTTTTAATATGACGAGATTAATTTATGACAAGATTAAATTAGAATATATTTTGAACAATATGACAATTTGAAAATATGACAGTATTTGACATAATTTGACATTTTCAATAGTTCGTATATATGACTATAAAATATGAGTGTTTCAAAATATGACAAGATTAAATTATGACAATTTTAAGGTTTAACAGTTTTAGAATATATTTTGAACAATATGACAATTTGAAAATTTGACAGTATTTGACATAATTTGACATTTTTAAACGTACGACATATTTAAGGTATGACGGTTTTAAAACAGGACAGTTTTAGAATCTGACATTTTCAATAGTATGTGACATTGTATAAAATATGTGTTTCAAAATATGACAAGATTAAATTATGACAATTTTAATATGACAAGATTAAATTAAGATAATATTAATATGACAAGATTAAATTATGACAATTTTAAGGTTTAACAGTTTTAGAATATATTTTGAACAATATGACAATTTGAAAATATGACATAATTTGACATTTTTAAAGGTATGACATATTTAAGGTATGACATATTTAAGGTATGACAGTTTTAAAATAGGACAGTTTTAGAATTGACAATTTTAAAGACTAATAATGTTAAAATATGCCAATTTTTAAAATATGACAATTTAAATGTATGATACATGTAGTTATATATCATTTATAGCCTAAATATGAGTGTGACATTTTTTTAAATATGACAAGTTTTAAAAGTATGACTGTATAAAATATATATAATTGTTACAAATAGTGACATTTTTACAATAAGGCAATTTCAAGGTTTTGTTTTTTCTCTATTTGTGATTTAAAATCAAGTGTTTTGTCATGGTAATAATCAGTTGTTTTCGATAGATGGCGCTCCCATCTTTAATTGTTTTCTAAAATTATAACATAACGATGTTAAAAATCCCCTCCCTTATTGCATACCATTAAAAATGCAGCTTCAGCAAAAAAAAACCTGTGCCTCAAATCCAGAAAAATCTGGATTTCTAGTTGAATGAAAAATATGAAAAAGCGACATTGGGTTCAAACCAAGGTCAATCTTTTGCCATCATAGCGCACCAATCGAAATGCACAAAAAAGCTTAATGTTAATAACCAATAATTTACACAAAAAACTGAACCAAAAAAATCAAGAAAATAATTACCTTCCAAATGCACGACAACAAACTTCTTAAAACAAATAAGGTCTAAGAAAGTTTGCTTAAAATAAGCAAAAACTTGCTTATACTGTTCACTTGTTTAAAAAAATGTCTATTTTCAGGATATTTGTTTACTTTTCGTATAAATTACACGATCTATTCTTTTAATTCTCTCTATGAATTATTTTAGAACACGATTTTATAGAATTCTTTACTTTATTCTAGAATTCCGTACTTTATTCTAGAACAGCATATTCTAGAATTGCTTATTTCATTCTAGAACGCGATGTTCAATAATTCCTAAATTTATTCTAGAACAAACATATTCTAGAATTCCGTACTTTATTCTAGAACAGCATATTCTAGAATTGCTAATTTCATTCTAGAACGCGATGTTCAATAATTCCTAAATTTATTCTAGAACGGCATATTCTAGAATTCCGTACTTTATTCCAGAACGCAATATTCTAGAATTGTTTTTTTTTTATTCTAGAACGCGATGTTCTAGAATTCCGCACTTAATTCCCGAACGCGATGTTCTATAATTCCTAAATTTATTCATGAACAGCATATTCTAGAGTTGCTTATTTCATTCCAGAACGCGATGTTCTATAATTCCGTACTTTATTCCGGAACGCGATATTTTAATAGAATTCCTTATTTTATTCTAGAACGATCGAGATTGTTCTAGAATTAGTTTATTCCAGACAGCGATATGTTCTAGAATTTCCTTACTTTTATTTTCCAGAACATTAAGATTTTCTAGAATTCCTAAATTTGTTTGTTTATAAAAACAAGTGTTTGCACTTTTACTGTAAATGCACTCGCATTTTCACCTTTATATACAGCTATGCAACATTGATTGTGAATTAAGGGTCCTCAAATTGCTTCTTGCAGGGCACTAGTCCATTTTTTTTTTTTTTTTTTTTCTACATGTCCCCTAATTGGGACTATTAATAGTCTCAAGGTAACAAAGGTAACAATTGTTACCTTTGTTGCATAACATACTGTAGAAAAAAACCTATATGATGTATTTGTATACAAGGTCAATCCACAATGCAAAGGACCTTGACAGTGAACTTTAAAACTGAACTAGGGTTGATTCTTTCGCATCATCTTGTGGAAAAGTTGTCTTGTCATAAGACACTTTTTCATGCATAAGACATATCATTCTTATATCTTATGGTAAGTGTGTTACGGAAAAATTGCCTGATGAAAAAAGTGTCTTATTAGGGTAATTTGTCTTATGCCTTCAGGGAAATACTAATATGACAAACGTAGCCTATTTCCATGAATGGCTTGTGTGTCCCAACATCCACATTGTCCTATTTCCGGATGTGTGTGTCATACATGTATATGCCACGTGACAATGTCATTGAAATTACAGTTAGACATCGTACTATGACAAGTGTTGTAGTCCACGTGACCAATGTAGAAGTTTTCATTGAAGTGCTATTGTGTTTGTTTGTTCGTCATATCTTTGTTTGATTGTCAGACACACGCCATATCCATTTTTTCCATTTTGATAAACCATCCGGTTCCACTCCTCTGACATTTACAAATATGTATTTTTTTATCGATGTGACATTGACCATAAAAATTCAACGATCGAGGCAAAATATGGTCAACAACCAAAAGTTACGACATATGACCATTGTTGTTTTGTTCTGACATTGACAGTGGTTCAAACATTTATCTTGTTTATCCATATCATGGGTTTGGAAATTCACGAGGTGTAATTCCACTTATAAATACACAGCAGGTTTTCTTTTTAACTGTACAAATTATGCATGTTTATGTATCAACCACAAAAATTATAACTAAAAACTAGGACTTTTAAATGAAATACAACAATCCCAAATCTAGCTCAAAAAATTTCCAACCTGTTCATAAAACGAAAATTATTACTATTCTAGAATATCGTGCATTAATTTTAAGAAAACTGTATAATATTCTAGAATTATGCTTAATATAATTATTAGTTTGTGTCTAGAAAGCATGCAGTATTCTAGAATAAAGAAAATTTTCGGAACGCCGTATATATGTTCTGGAAATTCCTAACTTTTTGTTCCATATATGTGGAACAACCATGTTCTAGAACGCAATATATTCGAAAATTCATATTACACCTCATGCGGTTTCACTAAGCTAGATGTTATAGAATTCCAACATTTTAATAACTCCCATGTTCTAGAATTTCGAATTTCATTCAAGAACACGGCGTATTCTAGAATTCCTACAATTTTAGAACGTCTTGTTCCGTAATTCCTAAATTGATATGTTGTGAAACATGATTTTCTAGAATTCCTTAGTTTGTTCTATAGAATTCATTAGTTTGTTCTATAGAATTCATTAGTTTGTTCTAGAATTCATTAGTTTGTTCTAGAATTCCTTATTTTGTTCTAGAATTCATTAGTTTGTTCTATAGAATTCCTTATTTTGTTCTAGAATTCATTAGTTTGTTCTAGAATTCATTAGTTTGTTCTAGAATTCCTAACTTAACATGCTCTGAAACATGATGTTATAGAATTTATTATTTTGTTCTAGAACGCTATATATGTTAAAGAATTCCAACATTTTAAGAACGCCTGCATGTTCTAGACATTCCAAACTTAATTCAAGAACACGGTATTCCAGAATTCCTACAATTTGAGAACGTCATTTTATAGAATTCCTTATTATGTTCTAGAACACTATACATGTGCATGTATGTGTTCTATAATTCTGCACTACATGCACGTGCATGTATGTGTGTTGTTAAACCTGAAATGCTAGAAATATCTGTACGTTTTAAGAACCCAATATTCTATGGAATTCTTTACTTCATGTTCTGGCACACCATATTAACCTATTTCGTCATTTGCCAATTAGCTTAGGGCCTAAGTGGTTTTAATTCGCCCATTTTAAGCGTCCTTTGGCCCACTTTGACCTTTGTCATGTCCACTGAAGAACCTTGTTCGAGTAGCCTATATAGCATGTTACTACAATTAAGATAAAAAATATGATTTGTGCAAATTCAACTGGTAATCCAGATTTCCCCGATGTTCTGTTAGTAGCACATTACATGTACATTATTTGGGTAAAATGTGCTGACTATTGGCAACATGGATGTGTGTGCAACATGTGGAAATGTTGGTACACTTTAAATTAATGTACATGTACACATTGCTTATGTATTCGTGAAATTATGAAAGCCATCTCAGCTTTTTAACGAGCAGTTAACTCTCTTGGAAAAAAAATTAACATTAACAGCTTTTAACAGATCCATTAAAACGTAATTCTTGTGAAACTTATTCAGATGACGTCATTCTAACACCAACGTTCTAATTCAAACGACTCGGTTAAATTTCATAACCCTAGCTTTACTAATAAACCTTAAGCACTTTTGTTAAATCTCAAAGCACTTTTCAAACCATTTCATAAGATTTAATTCCTACAATTTTAGAACGTCGTGTTCTAGAATACCTAACTTGATATGTTCTAAAATTTATTATTTTGTTCTAAAATTGATTACTTGTTTCTAGAATGGATTATTTTGTTCCAGAATTGATTATTTTGTTCTATAATTGATTATTTTGTTCCAGAATTGATTATTTTGTGCTATAATTGATTATTTGGTTCTAGAATTCCTAACTTATTACGTTCGGAAACATGATGTTCTAGAATTGATTATTTTGTTTAAAAATTTCTAACTTAATATGTTCTGAAACATTATGTTCTAGAATTCATTATTTTGTTATAGAATTGATTATTTTGTTCTAAAATTTCTAACTTAATGTTCTGAAACATGATGTTCTAGAATTCCTAACTTGATATGTTCTGAAGCAAACACGATGTTCTAGAATTCCATATTTTGTTCTAGAACGCAATGTCCTAGAATTCTGCACTACATGTACAGCTACATTTACGTGTGTTGTAAACCTGACAAAGGGTCAAACCCGTGACTTCCGGTTTAAAAGCTAGCATGTGATTGGCTCATCATTTCAAGTTCCCAGAAGGCGTATCTGGATGTAATTATCCCGGTTTTTTTTTTTTTTTTGGGTTCTTAGAAGTCCAAAAAAACGCCCTTTTTTCCTAAGATTTTTTCATACATTTTTTTTTTAATTCTATTCTATTCTACCTCTATCCATCATATAGACTAGTCTATATACATGTATGACGCACATTTCCCATATCCCCATATCCCAACCTGTAGATAAAGGGCCGGAACTGGCTCTATCTGGTTAGGATTTTGTAACACCTGGCCGTGGTTTTTTATCTAAAAGTGGTTAGGGCGATTATCTGTGTGTTTAGAAGACCACTTTTCTATCTGACAGTTGGTGAAGAAGGTTGGAATCCATCACTACATTATCTGATTTTTAACATTTGTACATTTGCAGCTCCTTCTCCTACGGAGGATTACGTTGTGTTTCGTAAGTACATTTCATATGCTCTTCATTTTTTATTATGTCTTTCAATTGATGTTTTTTTTTTTTTTTTCTTTCATCTCAGTTAATCTGGTGTGAATTTAATTAAAAGTATTAAAAAATTGAATTCCACAAACTTAATGGGTTGGTGTTCTAAACTTGAAATTCTAGAATTTCTTAAGTTTTTGTAGAACGCTGCTGCGTGTGTTCTATAATTCCGTATTTTTGGGTGTTCTAAAATTGAAATTCTACAATTACATACGTTTTTAAAACGCTGTGTTCTAGAAATCCATACTTTTGGGCGTTCTAAAATCTATTACATTTTTATAGAACGCTATGTTACCATACTTTTGGATGTTCTAAAATTGAAATTCTAGAATTACCTACGTTTTTAGAACGCTGTGTTCTAGCGTTCCATACTTTTGGGCGCTCTAAAATCTATGACTTTTTTATAGAACGCTATGTTCTAGAAATCCGCACTTCTGGGTGTTCTATAATTGAAATTCTAGAATTACATACGTTTTTAGAACGCTGTGTTCTAGAAATCCATACTTTTGGGCGTTCTAAAATTTATTACATTTTTATAGAACGTTATGTTACCATACTTTTGGATGTTCTAAAATTGAAATTCTATAATTACCTACGATTTTAGAACGCTGTGTTCTAGCGTTCCATACTTTTGGGTGCTCTAAAATCTATTGCATTTTTATAGAACGCTATGTTCTAGAAATCCACACTTCTGGGTGTTCTATAATTGAAATTCTAGAATTACGTACGTTTTTAGAACGTCGTTTTTTTTTTTTAGAATTCATTAATGTCGTGTGTTTTTAAACTTGAAGTTCTGGAATTGCTTACGTTTTTATAGATCGAACGCTGTGTTCTAGAATTTCAATGATTTTGGGTGTTCTAAACTTGTAATTCCAGAATTTTAAACTTTTTTTTTTTTATAGAACGCATGCAGTGTTCTATAATTTCGTGTTTTTGTGTGTTTTCAAAATGGAAATTTTAGAATTAACTACGTTTTTAGAACGTCGTCGCATTTTTTTAGAATTCATTAATGTCGTATGTTCTAAACTTGATATTCTAGAATTTCTTGCGTTTTTACATTGAACGCCGCCGTGTTCTAGAAATCCACGCTTTTGTGAGTTCTAAAATTGAAATTCTAGAATTCCTTTCAGGCTAATTTTAGAACGTGTTATTCTAAAATTCCTCACTTTTTTTCCAATATGGATACATGTGTACTTTTATTCCAACAATGGGAATTAGACATTTTGTCTGAGACCCGAATTTGCACCTAAAAATAAACCTTAAAAAGGGGAGTTTTGAAGTGACCCTTAAAAAGTGCTTTTAATAGACTTTTTGACCTATACCTATAAGAGACTTTTGTAGGTTAAGCCTTAATCTTGAAGATAAGACACTTAAAAAATGGTATTAAGACACTTTCATTTAGCCTTTCATCGAAAAACTATTCTGTATTTAATATGTCTTATTGTAAGACCAATTCTGATTAAAAATGTCTTAGTCTTAATCTTAAGAAAACTTTAAATTTAGTCTTAGTTGAAGACATTTTCTGTTTTAAATTGATTAGGTGACCCACCTGAAAACCCGGGGCGCCAGTTACTGGCTGACCCTCTAGGTGTGAGGACTCTTACTGGGGTTG
>JAQGCC010003422.1:0-15423 GCA_034698905.1 Xestoiulus laeticollis
GTTCCAACAAAACATGGACGTCCTACGGAGGTTTCCCTTGTTCAGAGGTGGCCGTTAATAGAGGTTTCACTGTATATGGTTACCCTTGCTTTCTTCATTTTGGCTTCCCTAAATGTCATAACAATGCCATAACATACTTAACATTAGGCTTCCAGCCATTTATTTGAAGCTATAGCATTTAGGGGACAAAAAAATTAAACCTTCCATTCTTTTATATTTGATTATGGATTTTCTTCATATTTATACATTTTTAAAAGAATGCGAGTTCTGGCTGGCGGATCGCATAACATGATGGATAGTAAAAATGCTTCGGATGCTTGCAACATTCCGTAATAGCCTCAAAAAGCAAAGAAGCAGAAAATCTACTAGCCATGCAAAAATGCAAACGCGATATGGAATATCGGAAATCAAAATCGAAAAAACTTCGCAGAAAATTCAAATTTTAACTGTCTCATCGATCATAACGTTTTCCATACACCCAAAATGCAGTTTGGGTGTATAAACATTCATGCACATACACTGGAATGAAATTGCAAACAAACCATGCACTTGTGCTTTCAATACATTGAAGTAATATGTATAAAGAATGTTATACGACAAAATACTTAATGCTAAGTGATATTGGACGATAGAACATTTTACGGCTATAGTATTTTGGGTTTAGTCGTGTTTTATATACAAAATATATGTGAAGCCATAATTGGATAGAAAACACGACTCTTTATATGCTTCGAATCTGAGTTACAAAGAAGCAACATAGTCACTGAAGCTTTCCTTGAGGAATTGATGGGGAAAAAAGTCAGACAATTTTATACATGGAAAAATCAGCTATTTTCCCATTTATGCAAATTTATAGGGGATACTTTAAAATTTGCTCCTCAACATATATTTTCTTTTAAAAATCCCAATTTTAATAACTAATGATATTAAAATTACGAGATTTTTTACTTAACAAAACTATTCAACAAACATTGAATTATAAAACATTTTCTTAATAAGTTAAAAAAAAATATATTTTGATGAATGCCTTCCAATTGCATCTTTTTAAGAAATGGGAAGAGAATTAGGCCAATGTTTATTGGGGGAAAAAAACATTTTTAGAAAAGGAAATAATGAATGGCGTGCCAGTGCCTATAAGTTTTTTTAAACTAAATTATACACAATGAATTTGACAAGATAAATAGAATTTCAAATCTTATTACATCAAATTTTACTGTGCCACCGTGATTCATCTCAGTCAGTATCCAACTTAAGTGTTCTTTCACATTCAGAGCCAAAGCAATCATTGATAACGATGCGGCCAGCAGAACATACTGCTATAGTCACAGTATGAATAGCTCAGAATATTTGTCGAAATCGCATATATACGATCATACAAAAGAATGGAAGATTCGAGTGAAACTTATTTTATAAACCCTGACTCAAAGAAAAATCGTTTAATGTATGACAAGTACTATTTTTCAAAACATGTATAGAGCTGAATGAACATGACTTTTGCATATGTCTGCATCTCTTGCACGACAAATCTTCATGCGGCCAAATAGCATACAGACTGGCGTACGATCAGTTTAAGCGTTGTGGCTGGCTAGTACAGCTTAAAAGGCATATAGAAAATTCAAAGTGAAGTACACTGTACAGAAGACAAGTCTCATTGTATTCCATATATTTTAAGACTTCTGAGTCATCATAAAAATGAATGTAATGTACATGTATACAGGTTTTATATAAAAAAAGGAAGCATTTTCACACAGATTTTTTTTGCATTTCTAAAAGAAATTAAAATAAATGTAATCCTATGGAATTTGTATTAGATTATAATGTACAAATGCTGGTATAGTGGAATTTTGGTGTACAGTGAAATTCGATTATAATGATGCTGGATTAAGCGATATTATAAAAAAATGGTCCTTTTATTCGCCTATAGCCTACCGATTTTCAAGGTTTCCTCCCATTAAGTGTATAAGCTTAAACAAGTAATGATACAGGTACAAAATGATTTACAATTTTAAAGTTCTGAATTCATATTTTTTTATCTATTTAGTTGAAGTCTAATCTAATAATTGCATTTCTACAGTGTATATTTCACTGATTATATTTATTTAAATGTTGAAATTTAGAAATGCATTGACTATGAAATTTTACAAACTTTAAAATGTATCTTTATTATTGAATAATTGATTTCCAAATTTAAGTAATAAGACAAGATTTTTACTTATTCCAGTTTTAGATAAACGGGTCTAACTATTTTTTATAAAAGTTTTAAATTTCCCCATAGTTTCCAGCCAATGTACTTGTACCAAACCGATTAATTAATTACTACATGTATTATGTACGATTTGTTTTCAGTCAAAACATTTAATAAATTACTGTAAATCCATTAACTTCTATTTCTGTGTACTTCTTGTAAATTGTTATAGTTATTGCATGTACGTCTTATTTTTCATAAATCCGGATATAACGATCTGATTTGAAGATCGTTATAAGCGATCCAGCGAATTTCCAAAAACGAACTCTTACCTGAAGAAAGTCCTATGTGTGGATTACATTGACAAAACCTCACTGAAAATTTGTCTAGAAGTGCTTGAAGATAATTTCCTCGATCATTAGGTGCTTGAATTGTGAAGAAAAACTTTCGCAGTGCATTTGGTAAGAATTGGTTTTTGAAATTGTGAAGTTCAACGAGGCAACCAAGAACATCTCGACTAAACAAAGAAATAAGAAAAAAAAATACAATTAGTACTAACATCGCCTTTGATGAAATTATTTTTATTGCAACTGCTCTCTTGACATTTCTTCTAAGTGCTATTCAACCCTTTCAAGAAAAGTTTAGTAAGACGTTATAACAATGGAAACAGGAAAAGCAATGATCCAATTCTATAGGTTAAGACCTGAATAATATTGAAAGCATCTTTTTTGCTATTAATCTCAGTGGCACGTGTGCCAAAGTGTCCTTGTTTGTCTAATTAGCATAATGCAAGGATGGAATACGTGGCTCCTTCGTTAATTGATCACCCATTGCAATCCTTGCACTCTGTTAACAAATTGTCTCCATCTCAACTGCCATCATTCTTGTTCCATAATTACTTTCTTGGGAGACATTTAAAAGATTTTTTTTGAAATCGAGGTAGAAATGATACCACCACATGTATAGTTTCACACTGCAACATTGATAATGCATTAGGAAACTAAAGAAATCGGTCCTGATTTGCATTTACTACAAATACCGATAGCAAATCAATAATCTTAATGCGAAATTTGTCATCCTTTCGTTATTGATGGTTATGATTTATCCATGTGATTGCAAAGCACGATCTGAGCATGCAATGAATTTGAATTTAAAAAATACTGTTGTCTTTCATCTGCTGAAATGTTTTTTGGAAGATGAACGACTTGGCACGATGCTAAAAAATTATAGAATAAGATTTCATGGGTATCAGATAAATGTGTCGTTTCATGAATTACAGAGGTAGCTTCCCCAGTGTCGTTTGGAAATTGTTCAAAGGAAATTATCATAAAAAAAATTTAATTTTTTTAGGATCTAAGATCGAGGTCATTCAATATACCATTTTTTCAATGATCTTTCGTAAATCCTAGCTATATGAACCATTTAAAATAATATTCCTCTTCAGAAAATCATAAGATTCGTCTCTAGCTGCTACTATAATTTTATATCACCATCATCTTTATTAAAGGAAGTTATACCTCTTATACTGAACTTTAAACGTAGGCCTACTTGAACTCGTTTTCCAGTGGCTTATTTGAATTTCAATCATTCAAGTTTTTACACACCAATACTTGAATAAGTATTTCAAGCATATACTGAAGCAACGATGAGAAGGAAGCTATTTTCAATGGCTTTTAACTCACTTGAGGATATCTGCAAATGCGAATATCAAATTCACTGTGTGCTTCCTTACTTTTCCTTTAACACAAAAGCATATGAACGTATTGCGATGCGTGAAATTAAGGAAACAACATGAAAGTTTAAAATACGCGAGCTTTATAATCCATGTGAAAACCAATTCCATGACAGTGTTATCATATTTGATTCATCAAGGCACGTGCTAATGCAGTGCATCTTCGGATAATGCATTTCCAAAGAAAATTGCATTAAACCAAGCGCGCAGAACACATATCTTAAAGTCTTCAAAATGTACGATGCAATATTAGAGGTTGATTTTTTTCCACTTCCTGGGCCAATTTGCAGTCATAAACAACGTCCATTAAACAACAGAAAGCTGGAAATGACCACATTTGTAGGTTTCTGAGAAAGCTCTTTTATCTGACAAGTTGCAATTTAAACAAATACCTCATCATATATCTTGGCGATGCATTTTTCCAAAAGCTTTTACACATCATCCAATAAATGATCACATTGACATTTTTAACAGCCGTCGTTTTTCACACTCAACAGTGCATGATTTCCTTTTTTCAAAATCCCAGTTCACAGTGATGTCATTGACAAAACTGCCTCTTTTATAAGAATGGTTGCTCATCAAATGACCTAGCTATGTATCGCATCGCCATTAAGTTTTCCCACTTGATTAAATACTTAACGAAGCTTAACTTTTCTATTTACATGTATACTGTAATTACAGTTTATAAATTTTGGAAATAAGTTTCTA
The DNA here is from genome assembly GCA_034698905.1 of Xestoiulus laeticollis. Taxonomy (NCBI): domain Eukaryota; kingdom Metazoa; phylum Arthropoda; class Diplopoda; order Julida; family Julidae; genus Xestoiulus; species Xestoiulus laeticollis. Next base: position 4,626 of record JAQGCC010003422.1, read on the forward strand.
TAGAATCTATTCTGAGCCAACAGGGTCCTGGTGCAACAGATAATCCAGAAGAAGCAGTCTTAACGAGCTATGCAAAAAGGTTGTGATTTCGTTAATGAACTTAAGAATTTTTATAAAGTGACTAATGTAACCCATCGGACTTTTAATTAGTTTCGCTAAAGCGTATTAGGGAATTCGTGAGTTGCACCTAAGGTGGCCTCAACCGTAAATAGACGCCATAAAACTGCAACCTCCATGTTAGCAAATGGAGCAGGCATTCATGTAATTTGCTCATGAATTAAAGCACCTTTTTCAGAAAATTTGTCGTCATTACGTTGAATTTGGTAAAGGGCGATTGCAAAAGTTTAATGTTACCTTTGGGGCATTTTGCTTATATCCATTTTAGTGGTGGTCCATTTCGTGCACTTACAATTAAATGTGGTTGCGTGCTATAGGCAGTACGACAGCAACTGTATAGGTTAGATTATGTTCCAACACCATGAAATTATACAATTGCTCATTAATTTAACCTCTTGGGGGACTAAATGACCTCAGTGAAAATGTGCCGTACATAAAACCGAAAATTGAGGTTTGCCTGGAACGAAAACTACTTTCTTTGATGAAATGAAAATACATTGTTTACAACTTTTCACGCTTGGTTATACAGAAATGGAGGCAAATTTCTGTATGGACTGTTTGAAAATTCACGCTAAATGAAAACATTGTAACTTAAATATTTAATAAGAACAAGGAAGCACATTTGGCATCCACAGGGTTTCATGTTGGGCTTTGTGCTCCAATTAGTTTGCATTTTTACTGTATATTTTCCACTATCATAAGACAAGCAATTTTGCTATTACCCACTAAATTCAGTAGTAAATCTCGTTTTATTGTTACTTCAACAAACCGTCTCAAATAGACCACCTGAGATTTCTTTACCTCGAATGAGGCTATTAATTTCAACGTATAGAAACCTGTTTTTAATTAATATCCTTAACGTTCACATATTTATTCTGATGGATTATAACTGCACCGCTCGTATCACAGGACGTGGAAACAAGAATTCTACCTCAAAATTAATCAATTCCAACAGCTAGCAAGCGTCTAACAAGGCCTATTTATCACACAGACAGATGATTATATAAGTAATCCACACTATCCATAAAAGCATTCATGCGAGTGACATACATGGGTCTCGAAAACCACAACTTCATTCTCATTACTTGTACTGAAGTTTTTATAGTATTTGCATACATCTAAAAATAAGTTAATTAAGTACATATACGAAGAATGTGTCTACTTAGGTGAACGAATATTCATTATTTTCTGGGGCAATTTGCATGTCTATAGGGATTTTGGACGCCTACTCATCTATAATGCACATCTTGGAAATGAAATAAAACATAGACCTCAAAACTTTTCTTTGCAGTTTTGGATGACTCTATACAGTAAAATTCTTGAAATACTGTATAGTAGACAGCATGTAAAACATCAAATTATGATATGCTGACATTGTTGAATATATTATTTAAAGCTTCGGCAATTTCATGTAACCAAAAACAAAACATCAAATACTAATTTTATACACCAAGCATAATAAATATGCATAGCTAATATTACAGTTGCATACATAGACTATTGGATCATCCTTTCCATGCATATTGAAAAAAAAATTAACATGTGTATGCCTGTAGAAAAGTCCACGATTACAAGTAGCTATAGCGACAAGGAATACATGACAGTCTGGATTTTGAATATAGCAATAATCAATAAGATTGTAGCGGATCAATAGCTTGGACACAATCCCAAAGAATATCATGCCCACAAAATAAGTACATTGTGCTGCAGGCATTTATTCCAGATACTGTCACGTAGTAATAATGTACTATAGCTGACTGAGGCGGAAGCCAGCAGGGATAGCCAATAAACGCTAACAAAAATATTTCATTTTCAATCATTTCCTGCGCACTGGGTCACAACCACTACCAAAACGACATAAAAGGGGAATGAAAATGGCAAGCTGCCATTAGGAATATGAAATAAAATTGGCCAAGGGTATTTCATGCGGTAAGAAAACCAAATCAAGTTAACTGAACCATCAATTTGCTATCCACACCTACAGATTTCTGCCCTTTGGCAAACTTTCTGCAGCGCACGCATATGTAGGTTCGATAATAATGATTTATCTCGGCTACCACAAATGGGTCCTGTATGTGCAGTCATCGAATATGTTCGCTTTAGTTTCAAGAAGACAAATTACATGACCGATATTTAAGTATGGCTAATGACAATGGTATATATGCAAGAAACTTCTGCGAGAGAAATTTTAGAAGACATTATTCCAACCTTCAAATAAAATAGATATTACATCCTTACATGCACTGGTTTCATGCTGAAAAAGCATCTGGCACCACATTTTTTTGTCCACAACTTCCATCTTATAAAAGAATGCGTCGATATTTGGTTCTCCAGAAAGATTTTTTTTCAAGTTTCAGAAGCTGCACATGGCTTCAATACTAATTCCAGCATCAATTTCAAGCTGCGAGCCTATTTACAACCATATTCAAAACACACAAGTGCATGAATTTATGCAGACAGATGATGAATGCTCTCATATTTTATGGTTGCAAAGTCATAGCTGGCTTTTGCATCAACAAACTTTTCTTTATTGAAATTCAATTCAGCCAGTCTGCCTATTCAGAGCAGAGGGTGATATGAAATATGGATCGGCTAAAAATCTATCATTTTCGGAACAAGATCCGAAACCGGTGTGCACAAATCGCTATCCCTAGGATAAGGAAAACATTGAGCCTGAACAGACAGGGATGTACGAAGCCAATTCCCGTGATTTTCCTTCCGAGCCAAACAAGGATTCAGCAGACCCTGGCTTATAGTGAAAAGCCTAGATAACAAGCAGGAATGTCCGAGTTATCTTTCCTAAACTCGTGCAGCTGAAAATCGATAATCTTCCCAGTATTTCCATCAGGCTGCCCTTTTGGAAGTAATGAAAATAAGATAGAAGTTTTTTTGTTTGTTGACAAATGAGCAGACCTGGGAACAAGGATGGAACATCTCCTTGTCACGAGTTAAAAATTGCTTAGGTGGGATAAAACGTTCTCTAGAGAACATAAACAAAAAAGCTGTGAAGAAACATAAAAAAAAATCGTTTGTCATCAACAGCTACCACGAGTAACTTGAAACCAAGAAGTCCATTAATTATACGATTTCTAGTGCTATAAATTAACATTGCAACGAATATCGATATATGCAAACAAAGTTACATTCACAGAAAGCGTATAATTGGACTGTCATTGACTTGCATAAACACAAAGGACACTCCATTTATTTCACCAAACGACCATCAGTGAATAGAGGTTGGTGACTTTAGTGGCAACACCAAATAGTCTGACAGATTGATAGGAATATCTATCAATCATTTACAAAGCCTATACTTAACCTTTAGATTTGTTTTCTCCAAATACAGGGAGTTTCGAAATTATCATGGAAATGTTGAACATCAAAGCAGACATTTCGTGTCAAGAATGTATAAATCCACTGATGTGACCTTTCTGTGCTAGCTTTTCATGCAATGTTACACCAAACGTGCTCATTTCAACAATACTCTGAACATGACATTTCACACGCCTGCTGAAATGGTTGGCACGTATTTGACATATGGAGCTGTAAATGGAAATGGAAGTGCTGTTGTGATACGTTTATCGACAGCAGTTCACCCACCAACAAGTGCTAAACCACCAAACAATTGCAATTTTGCACCAACATTTGTGCAAAACTGGGACAGTCCATGCAAACACATGGAGATTCTCTTTTATGAAATATCCATTGACTCTGATGCATTCCTAGTTGCAAGAATCACTGGATGCTGGAACTGTTCATGATATGCATCGAGAGGGATTTGTACAATTTTGCGGCAAATGATTAAATTACATTTTTTTTTCTAATTCTGCTAAAAAGTTCAATTTGCATGTATATATCCAAGATATACAGCATGTACTTGAATTAAAATAGCTCTTGCAAGAAGTTTCAACAAGCCATGAAAGCACGGATGGTTATTCTTTCGGTGACTTCACATAAAAGCAGTGTCTGAAGACATGGAGTCATCACACTGATTTTGTCCTGCTGAATCACTGAATTGTGAACATGGCAGATATGAAATCGCCAGCAACTTTTGCTATAAACCTATAAATTAGGTTGCAACGTGCGTGCGACTATATACCAGCTCAAAATAATAGCTCGATAACGGGGATATGACCATCATTAATCCATTGCTGGCAGGTGTCCATGGCAGACGTGTTAACGTTTGTTGGATGAATACCTAAAAGTCTTTGATTGATCATTTCTTCACACGTACGAGATATACGTGGAAAAAAACTGCTGCAGATAATAGTACTGTGTTTGGCATGGCATTATCGTGCTGTTACCTGAAATTTATTTCCCTCATCCCGATCATCTCCTTTCGAATTCCAGAGCTGACCAGAAACTTATTTCTGTGAAAATGTCTATTTGATCATAGAATGTGCGATGAACTGCACTTGTTCTATGGGCAAAAGTTAATCAAAAGCACTGCTTGAAGACGTGGCTCATGAATTATGGTAAGCCTTTTGGATTCAACATTCACGGCACACCGTAGAGCTATCAATGTATGATAACCCGCATGATAGCACAATGTACTGACACCAATGGTGACTGGGCAAATTATTTCCAAAGATACTGGCTTCGGAGTCATTAATAATGGTATATGAAATCTTGTCCAGTTGAAATGAATTGTTGGGAGTGCAAAAAACGATAAATCAGCACTGTTATTCGAATGACAAACCAAAAGCTGTAACTTTCTTTAATTCATTGACATTTTACAGTTTATTTCCAGATATTTATTCAACTGTTAAAAAAATCGAAATATGTCATCAACTGGGTATCAATAAGATCTTTAAATAACATACTCATTACATAGTAAAATAACTAACAAATTTAATGGTAAATATTTTTATGAAAATAATTTTCCTGAGAGGGTTTTAATTAAGAACGCCCTTATATTAAAACATTTGACCGTTATTTTTTACTGAAAAATGAGATAAGTATTCAGATAAACTTTCATAAATTTTAATATACCAAAAGACGTTGAAAAATATGAATGAATATATTTGTGATTACTAAAATGATGGTCGTTTCCACTAAATGCATCACTTTGACACCTTATATACAAACAAGCAATAATAATTTTCCTTATATAATATGAGTCATAATTGGCATACAGGAACTTTGTAACACTTAAAAAATGAATGACAATTTCAATAACGTTACATATTCCACTATCTTTCCACTATTACGTCTATTCCACTCTATGGGAATACTGGCATATGTGCATGTACCTGCATGTTTAGATTCATACGAATTACTAAAATTGATTGTTGAAGGTAACTTGTACAATCAACCCATTTTCAGTAAATATACCCAAGGGTTTTAACTGATTTAAACAATCAACATATACAATGCATTCGTTAATTTCTAGATGATGTCTTAATGAGACACAGCGGCTTTCATGAAATGCACATACATTAATGGCTCCCATTGTTTCTTCTCAATACATTTTGAAAAGCAGAATAATTCTTCAGTTAGCATTGAATGCAAGCATTAACATTTGTAAGATGGTATTTTCTTATGATTGATCATCCCATTGGCTTGCATGCCCATTTTCCTATAATGCATCACATAAATTTATTTTATGGATGAACTACGCGTCTGAGATGTGACAGCTTCCATTGTGTCACATAAGTCTACTTTGCAACAAAAAAAATAGCAACCTTATCCCTTTGCGTTACAAATGCGCACATTAGCGACAAAGCTATTGTTCTAGAAAGAACATGGAAGCTCATCATAAACTTGTACTGCCATTAAAATGATGTTTCTGCAGTGTAATGAAGCGGAACTAAACAAGAAATAAGTGGAGTAGAGCCACAAAACAAAAAGAACTACATCTGGTGCATGAAGTGCATAATTAATTAATGCATCGCTAAAGAGATTCACAAATCATTTCTTCTGCTATGCGATTGCATGCTGCAACTTGAGTAATTTCAGTAAAAATACCTATTCATTTGAATGCATGTTCTTCAAATAATTTTCTTTGAAAATAGACAATATTGATCAAATCATTGGTAATGCACAAAAATACATGAACATTTATTTATAATAGGATTTAGCTTTTACAAAAGCGTAAATGTCCACTTCTTGGTGCATAATTACCCCTTTTCTAAATTTGTAATGTTTATCTTGTATAAATTGCAATGGCATTATTCGTATATGAATGCAGTTTTAGAACAATTACTAAATATTCTCAGAAGTTGAAAATTTCATTAAAAAATTCATTTACCTCATTTACCTCCATGATAGGGCATCAATTTTCAAAACGTGTCCATGATAACAAAGCTTACATTCTCAATTTTATTGTATTGGAAATAATTCCAAAAATAGGCTTGATGCTTCAGCAACAAATTTAATTTAAAATAAGAGTTCCAACTTCAAACAACAGTTTCATTAACAAGAATATCATGTCAAGAATTTTTTTAGCTGTAAAATCAAGAAGCAATTGATTCCAGCAGTGCAAATCTTGAACAATGGCCAAATCAGCACTCATCTTTATTACTGGAGACTAAAGTTACTCCATGATCGAAAATCGACATATCAGTAAGTAAATATGCTATGTGCATGTCAAGAGCATAAGCATTTGAAATTCGACTTTTCAGAAAAGCTGCAAAAAGCAACTGATACGTTAATTTGTTGAGCAAACAAAACTTTCCTCAAGGACCAGATTATGTATAAAAACTGCTTGTTCAAAAGTTAACAAGCCATATCACAGGAAAGCGCGAGCATTATAAATTGTGCTTATATCGGCGCTGTCAATTCTGTAAGCGAACAAAAAATCAATATCGAGTATAGGGTTGACACGAGAAGGCAGCACTCACCGAGAATCCAAGTAACATCTCAATTCCCTCCTGTTCAACGTATTTGTGTTGTAAAAAAAGCGGGCAATATCGTCTGGATGATTGTCGAGTAATTCATTTTTGAAGAAATATTCCATGCCCTGCATAATAATAAAAAACAGGTATAGCAAGGTGCCACTGCCAAATTTGTTTAGAAACAAACAAGGTTATAAGAAATGAGAAAATCTGTAACAGCAGGATGTTTCTTAAAACATATTTTAATAATTTGTAGGATATAAGGTGTACAAAATTTCCAATATTATAATGATGTGATTTTTTTTTCAGAAACCTCCATCTCGTGATATTTGATGAGGAGACAATTTAAATATTAATTAAATGTAACATGAAATACTGATGGACAGAAGGCCAACATATAACTGTCAACTCGAATGTTAAATTATTGAAAGAATTGTCGCCTAGTTGCACTGGTTCGTTTAATTACAACATTTACCATGAATTATGAACCACGCTTTTTATCAGTGGGTGCCGTATAAACCCCAAGTCTCGATTATTCTGGTCAAATAAATTTAAACCCAGGATTAGATTTACCTATAGATATGAAGCAATTTTAACCATATAAATGATAATTGCAAAAACTATCAGGAATTCAGCCAAAAACAAACGTTGAAAAGTTGAAACTAACGAAATAAATTGGTTGTTTGGAACATCCATGTGTGTATAATTCTAGTTTTCATTAGATCAAGTATAGGGGCTTAAACTTAATTTTTTAGATAATTATAGTTGTAATCGTTTTCTTATCGAGTGAATAAACGAGATACATGTAGTAAATTCTGAAGTTAGGAATTTAAAGATATGAAAATCAGGACAACATGAGATTTTGCATCTCAACGTTTTTAGGTTTTGCAGGGCATACTTACATTTTTATCAAAACAAATACTATATGCCTAAGCAGATTAAAAATATTCAAGTTTTATTATAGAGTAACCTACGTATTTCGGGATAGTTCAAAATTTTGTAAAAGCAGATGTGTGACAGGAAAGTGTGAATAGTGGAAATATTAAAAATGGCACCAATAATGAAAAACAACAAAAAGAACCAGCATTTTCTTAAAAATGTGAGCATTTATTGAAATTTTACTCATTTTGAGTGAACCTGGCAACCTGGCTGGGTTTAACTAAAGGTCTGGGATAAACCAAAGCAATAGAAGGACTAATCTTTGGTTTTAGTAGGCTACATTTTTATTTAAAAGATGTATTTTTGAAACCTGCATTTACTTAGAACAAGAAGGAAGGATGTTAACCGAAACTTACCATGAAAGCATTGGCGTTAAAAGTAAGTGTTCCCTCATCAAGCATCAGGTAAATGCTTCGGAAGGAAACGTCAGGTTGGGTGCATTTCCGATAAACAGATACATAACCCCACTGTTCTTTGCACAACCTTTAAAAGATAACATAAATACATGTACTGCTATAAGGTATTTTTAAAAGTAACTGATAAAAAGAATGAGGTGCATTTTTAGGAATTAATTATAGTTTAATAGATAAAGTGAGTATGGCTATATAAAAAGGGGTAAACTGGGCATAGGTCAAAACACAAAATGGTGCATTAGTGATTAATGCAAAAGATATATAGTATAAGTGTAAGTGATCGTCAAATACTTTGTTGCAATGTTCCCTGACATTTATGCAGTTAACAATATATGTAAACAACAAATCAACAATTCTAGGCAGTGCATAGGCCTATTTATGTGCTAATTAAGATACTGTATTGATATCTCAATTACTGGTCAAAAATAGTATTGTTATTTGGCCCATAGGTTTCTAATGATATTTTGTCCATTGGTTTCTAACGATATTTGGCCCATTGCTTTCTAGTGCTGACAATAGAATCATAGAAAATTTGCATTAATTGTTTACTATTGGTTCGAACTGTTTTAATTTATTGTCAATTGATCCAGCCAATATAAATCAATAAAAAGTCAATAAAATGATAGAAACCAATAAGACCAATAGAATTTCTCTAATAAACCATGATGGGAACACAGCCACCGGGCAGTGCTTCATAATTAAGAGGATTGTAATTTATATTGACAAATCCTGTATTTTTCAATCTACATTCTCCAATATTTTGCAATCATATATTGAAAACATTAAAAACCGTGCAATCAATTTCGGATTATCTTGCCTAATTTAGCAGTTACAAAACAATGACATGTGCTCATACAGCACCAGCAACAACCTTTTAGGATCAGGTTTGAAATGCATGTACAAAAGACACGTGCTAGCTAGTAGGCTACTCACCCTTGCCATAGGATTTCATCTTCAGCTAGTCCACGCCACACACACGCTGCCAAACACAAATCCGTGGCGTTCAAATTGGAAAGCACTGCCAGACTCAACTCTGGAGGCAATTCCGTGAGGTCAGGGAACTTTGACATGCTGCGCCGACAACCGTGTCTCATTGGTTGTGAAGCATCCCGTTTCAAACGTTCTGCTTCTAGCAAGCAACGTATCACTTGTCCCATGCTTTTCATCGGATCACAAATTGTTCAAGCATTACAGAAAGGAACAATTATATGTAGGAGTAAAAAACCTTGTGGATGACATCACAGGTGATTCGATAGCAGAACCAACGCGATTTGCCATTGGCCAACTGCCAAAATCTGAATGGGATAAACAAATAACGACACGTGAGCGAATGTACCGTAGCAAGTTTGTATTACTCAAGTCTGCCACATATTAAGTGGTGACTTGGCATGCCTGCATGATCAATACCACATGCACTGAACTGACAACACCGCGGAAAGCAGGACAGGAATGAAATAATAAGTACGTGGAGTTCATAAGGTATATTTTTTTAAGAAGCTTTTGAGAGCTTTTGAGAAGCATGCAAGCAGAAATGGATAAATGGACAAAATCAATTAATCAATAATTATAAATATTAATCTATGCAGTTTTTCATGCTTATTTTAAGATCCAAGTTAAAGCATTCTCAAAATTCAAGGCGGTTTTGTTAAATGTAGGCTATAACAATGATCATAGAATAACTAGCCTACCTGTATAATTAGGATTGCCCATAATTCAAAAATATAGCCTGCATATTTTTTTTTTAAATTCAGGGGATGGGGTTTAGTTTTAGTACACATGTAGATCAACGAATTTTGCCAATTGGATCGAAGTGTATCTCGATATTTTAACCTATGACAACTCACTAAGCACGTGGACAAGCAAAATTAAAATCATATTGGAATAAAATAGGTCTCATATTATTAACGTATATTTTTCTAGCCTGCTTGCAAAACTCAAATATTTTATGTATAATTTGGTATAATAACAATTCCATGTTTATTCATCCAATTGAAAAAACAGTTTTAAAAACAGTATTTTCAAAAAAATATCAACAATTCGTTTTTTTATTATTATTCCACATTAAAAAAAATACATACAAGTATAGCATGGTCTTAATCTATATTTAAATTACTATTGTAGGCCCTAAATGTAGCCTATATTGTCGTACATGTAGGCCTTCAGTAGCCTATATATACCTCACCGAAAAAATTTGGATAAAGGGTTTCAGCCTTTATTTGGATAAAATAAAATCGTTTATAAAAATATTTCAAGCAACCAAATTATTTATTGTTAAGCTTGAAATTTTGAATATCAGTAGGCCTATTACAGTTTGCAATATTTGCCACTAGTTATCAACTTTTATTCCAAGGTTCATTTTTTCATTTGAACAAACAAGAAAATCACAAATCACCAGCGGATTACCATAAATAATGCAGTTAAGGGGAAACTAAACACCCCGTTTCCTATGGGGAAAGCTCTCAACCAAGTCAGCGACTTGTGTAATTAAAATTT
>JAQGCC010003423.1:0-15422 GCA_034698905.1 Xestoiulus laeticollis
TTCCTGCCAGTACTTGCTGGCTATACATTAAAAGGTTTTACGCGAAAAACTACGTTTTTTTATACTGTATTATTAAAATTCCAGATTTAGAATAAATATATCACCATTAACGCAACAAAAGTGTTTCAATGTGAAAATGTTGGCCTGGCGCAAAAAATTGCATACCACGTGCTGCGTGTGATTGCGTTTCGACAGGTCCCTAGAGCAGTCGCGCAGCAGCCGCAAAAAAAAAAAAAAATAGCCGTTTGCCGCAGCTGCAAAGCCGCGCCACCCAGAAAGCCTCCATAAGATAGCGTTGGTAGCAGTCATTAGCGGTTTCAAGCTGACGCAGCGCCGCCCGGCCAGTCGCACCACACAAACCGTACTTTTAGAGTTGAAGTGGGATGACGATAAAATGAGTTGAAGGGACGCGGATATATTTGGATAAAGCCTTCGATAGTGAATTTAAACAGTTAGTCGGCTTTTGTAAATCTACAGAGTAGAAAGGGGTTGACTGTAAAATGGTAAAAATAAAATTCTCGAACCTCCTCGAGTCGAAACGCTTGCTTCGTGTGCGTGTACTGCAGGAAGCGACCGATGGGCACTACGTTCGAGCCCGTGTACATCAATATGAAAAAGAAAACGCCCGTCAGGTAGACTTGAGACGCCAACGGGTTGTCCTGAAGGATGACGAAGAGCAAGGTGGCGACCTTCTCCACCAAAATCGGCTCGAAAGTGAGCAGCAACTGAACTACGTGAGGTAAACAAATGGCATCGGACAAAAGCCGCTTCGCCTTCGGAAGAGGACGGACGATGGCACCATCCGCATCTCTGAAAGAAACACGACTTTCCGCAGTCATTTTTTAATTTTTATTACAACGCTCGAGGATGCGCTCGACTAACCTGCTCGGAAAGTACTCGCATACTTTGATGAGCATGTTGAGAATGAGGGTGGCCAGATCGCTTTCGTTCATGACTGCGTTGCCGGTGGCCATCAGGCTCCACTTGAGCTGCGATATCGTCTGCAGAGGTTTCCATCCGTCCATTCCCTGAGCCCAGCACCTCGTACGAGCATTTATGGTGTTGTCTTTCCAGAGGTCTTTCATCTTACGGAAAAAAAAAAACGGGAAAAATACCGCGTGAAATGCTCGCAATTTTTAAAAGGCCTTTCGCCCGTGCCGTACCTCTTGAAAACTGAACGGTCCCAAGCGTTCCTTCTCAACGTTTCCAAAGTACCATTCCTTCTCCGTGTTGGACATCATCTCCGGGGATGCTTCGATCACGTTGCTCTTTAAGAGGGAAACAAAAAATCCAAGCATTAAAGGTTGAATGACAGGAAGAAGGTTGTTCGAGCGGAGTTTAAGGAGCCACTAACTTGTGCCGGGACGGTTGCTCTCGAGACGTGGAGATGAGCGAGGGTCAGCAGTTCGACGAGTATCTTAATCCCGTTAACGTCCATCAGCTCCTTCACGTTTCTCTGTTAGGTGTTACGAGGTTTATAAAGTCAAAAAACTGGCTTAGGAAATATCCGAGGAATATACGGGTTTTAAACTCACCCTGTCCAATATGAGTTTGTTCAAAAATAATACCAGTCGATCTCTCTCGAGCCTGTCGGTACACTAAAGTTGAAAAAAAAAAATGAGCAGTGTTCGGACGTTAGCGAAACGTAAACGGCAATTACGTGGGACGCAACGAAACATCTTCCCTTACTTTTTCCAACATGCTGACGATGTATTTTGTGTCGTTGAAGACTCCGATTTCCTCGTGATGCCGGCCGTAAACTATCGTCATGGCTTGTATGCACATGCACTTCATGGCAGTTTTGGACGTTAGTAAAAATCGGTGATACAGATCGTTGAAGAACTCGTAACTGAAACGATACGAACGATAGTTATCCGACGGGTTGCAACTTTCCGGTAATTGAGGAGGACAACATTTACTAGTTTTACTGCGTACGATGAAGCATTCAGTTCGAAAAGATGGGCATGCGTTACGTCTACGTTTGGCATTTCTAGAGTAAGGGATAAACCAAAAAGTACGGGACTACCCCCGCATCACCGAGCCCACAGGGACGATCCATTGTTACCATTTCGAACTGGGTTCGGGGGTTTAAGGGCAGCTCTTCTAAATTCAAGAAACGACGACGCGTTGTGTCTTTAGATTGAGCAAGCAGGGTCCTATCCCGCGTTACCGAGCCCACAGGGACGATCCAATGTTGAAGTACGGTAGGACCCTGTTTGCAATCTATAGACACATAACGCATCATGTTCCTTGAATTTAGAAGAGCTGTCCTTAAACCCCCCGAACCTAGTTCGAAATGGTAACAATTGAGGAGGGAGGAGTTCAAATACAAAATGTACTACTTTTACAGTGTATGGTAAAGCATGTAGTTTAGAAAAATGGGTATGCGTCATATTCAGATTACGGATTTCTGGTTTTTGAAGAGGGAGTCCGTTCAAAGGCCAAATTTACTAAATTTTACAGTCTGCGGTGGAGGATTGGGTCCAGTAAAAATGAATAATACTAATTCAAGAAGACTGGAAGACTGTCCTACGCTAAAATCCACAAAACTAGAATTCGAAATGCGGAAATCTGATCCCAGAATATGAATCCCGGGTTATCGATTCTCAAAAATTGGCGATAGAAGAGTAGGACTCTAGTTTAAAATAAATTTCGAGAGCTACTCTCAGCCCGATTTATTTTAAATTCTTCGCCCTTTTTAGGAGTCTTAAGTCACACAATTCTCATAAATATTTTAGCATCAAAGGCACCTGAAGAGGTTTAACAGAAGTTGTTTCGAGAAGCCGATCCAGAACTAAAAATAAATCCTGGCCGAGTCTCAATCTCGAACTCTGAAACTGTTTTTTTCGAAAGCGGGAACAACAATTCCTCGACTTACGATCTCCTGATGGGCGAGTTTTCGTCTCCCGTATTGTCTTCCTCCAGCAAAAGCCTCAGGTAATAATCTCCTATTTTGATTTCCTCCGATAGACACGAGTACGGCACTTCGAACTCTTGATGATTCCACGATATGGAGTTGCTGCCGCCCAAATCTTTATCGGTGTTGAAGGCACGAATTTCGTTTTCTAAGGCTTCTCGTAGTTCCTCTCTCGTCTAGAAGTAACGAAGGCACCGTTTACTCGAAACCTCGATTTTAAAACTGTTTTTTTTTTTAGAAAACCGGACTTGGCTTACTTTAAAGTTCCATATGAGATTGGCTTTGGCATGATCTAGATTAAATTTATAATAAAATAACAGCCAATTCGCTTCGCTTTTGATTCTTTCTCTCCTCTTCCGCAACACGATAGGTCTTTCTTTTAATTTATCCTGAAAATGGGAAACGAGAACGTCATGTGGAATATTATAAAATCAAAGGCATAAAAGCCGATCGAGAGGCTAGCTAATGTCCTCACCTCTTTTTTTTCGATACCTATCCTCATCCTCCAATGCTGCAGAGCGTGTTCGACGTGTTTCTCGATGATCCTCCACTGAGGATTTTTCTTGTTTTTATTCGAGTGGTCCTACGTGAAAAACAAGACGGTTAAGCTTTTTTTTTTCTTAATTCCCTGACTTTTTCCAGGTCATTTTTAAATTTTTCCATGACTAAAAAATGAACACAACTTTTTAAGTATTTATTCTTAGGGAAAATGGATAAAAAAATTGAAACATGAACTTTTGAAACTAATAAAAAGATAAATTGGCCTAAAGTAAAACCTTTTAGTACAAACTAGTGCATACAAGTATGTTATCTTTCATAAATATTCTTTGTATGCACAGTGACCACCTGTATACATTGACCGACATATTCATTTTTTGGGTGTAAACTTTAGCAGGTTTGTATTTTTAAAGTAATTGCTTATTTAATGTTCTTCAATCATGGTTTAACAAGTTTTACGGCATAATTTTCCCCAACATTCTCTCGGTCAGAAAAAATTCAGCACAAATTTGAAAAAACTCCCTGACTATTCCAGGTTTTTCCATGATCATTTTAAATTCCCTGACATTCCAGGTTTTTCCATGATCATTTTAAATTCCCTGACATTCCAGGTTTTTCCAGTTTGTGGGAACCCTGCTGGAAATATCACGACGGCGATGTACCTACTTGTGCCAATTTGAGATTGTCCCTGATGTGCATCCGATCTTTTTCTTTGGCCGGAACAACTTCGTCCGAATCGAGGAAGGTTAAAAGACCGGGAGGCTGTGGGAAAACACGGAGACGTTTAGCAAATCCGAAACAGAATCCATTCGAAGTTTGCGTTGCATTTTTCCAAAGTGAAATCAAACATACCAAAAAATACCGGTTACAAAATACGAAAAGTCGTAACTCGTACTCACCATAATCCGCTTCAGAAGACCCATTGCGGTGGGATGACCAGTAACCCACAATCCGACAAGATGCCGACTAATTTGTCTTAAATATTTCATCAACGACAGAAAAAAACCGAAATTAGCTTCCTTTAAATCGGTCGTTTTCCTGTTATCCGACTCTCAAAAAAAGTCCAAAAGCCAACCAACCGATTGGTCAGCATCCTACTGTCCTGACTATTAGTGAACATGGCCGATAGTAGATGTCGAGGAAGCGCGCCTTCTGCCAGCGCCAAATCCTGCATTTTGGCAGCAACTTCTGCATTGCCTTCCTACGACCGAACATTTTTTAAACACACGATCGATAAACGATTCAAGATCGAGAAAAAAAAAATGAACGTACTTCGATAATCGCTTTCATGACTAGTCCAGCGCCTTTGACGATCGCCATCGACGGATGCTAGAAAAAGCGGCATAAGTCTCGACACGAAACATCGATCGGCAAAAATAAGCTCGCGCTAAATCTACCTGAAACAGTTTGTAAAGAGTCCTTCCGTGCAGCGCGACCATTTCCAGCAGTTTGTCGAAATCGTTGCCTGTCGTCGTCTCGCTGTAAGGAGCGCACAGAGCGTACGTCAGGAAATCGAGCATGGCAGCGACGACCAAAGCTCCGCTTCCTCTCATCTGTAAAAAGCATCGAGCCGAGATGTTTTTAGGGATATCGTAAGAGTAAAAAACGTAATTAAGGGACGCGAATCGGCTCCACGAAACAACGACATTGCTAGGCAATGAAAGAAAGCACGTGCTGCTTTTCAGTCGATGCATGACGCTATGTTTTTACCCCGAGACTAAACAAGACTCCACACATTCGAGATTGAACTTTACGATGATGGGGTTTTTCCCTTGTTCGTGAGGGCGCAAGAAGCGGGGAAAACCGTGCAGTCATCGTACAACCATATAGCAATTTCTGACAGGTATCCCAGACACTTTTAGAGATAAAAATATAGGAATTATAGGACATTTTCTTTGAAAATATAGAACAAATATAGGACTATTTTAGAACTTTTACGACTATTTTAGAACTTTTTGGACTTTTTTAGGAATATTTAGGACTTTCAAGACTTTTTTTAGGACTTTTTAAGACCTTTAAGACTTTTTTAGGAATATTTAGAACTTTTAAAACTTTTTTAGGACTTTTAATACTTTTTAGGACTTTTTAAGACCTTTAAGACTTTTTTAGGAATATTTAGAACTTTTAAGACTTTTTTAGGACTTTTAAGACTTTATAGGACTTAGCACCTTTTTTTAGGAATATTTAGGACTTACAGGACTTGACACCCTGGTTATTACAATCCTGTACACAAGTTAACGAAAATATAGGAAATATAGAACAACTTAAGGAAACAGGACAATATAGGACAGCAACAAAAATATAGGAATTTATTGGAAATATAGGACGGCTGGGATGCCTGACTGACTATTATTAACAACTGATGAACAACGGCCAAAACCGCAAATGCCAATTGTCATAACTCACCACGTGATTCGTAAACATTTCCATTAAACTTTCCAGAAACGGTTTGGAGGAAAGAAGCGACGATTTATTCAGCTGCTCCTGCCTCAAATCGTAGTCCGTGTGCATGGGCTGAAAAAAATCACCGGAGGTATTAACGTTGAGAAAAGCACGATTGCAAAAAAAAAAAAAAAAAAGATTCCTGGCGATCTCACCTCCATGAGCGCGCAGATGGTATCGACGGCTGCGTAAGAAATGCCATCGTTGTATCTTTTCAATCCGTTCGTGACTTTGAGACCCAAATACTCTCGGAAACGAGGCAGTTGGGTAAAGGCCGTGAAACCTGCTTTTGATGCCACAAGCCTCCTGAGCGCCTGCAGCTGGCTTTCCAGCTCCTCGTTGCTGATCGATTTCTGGTCGCCGTCTTTTTCGAGAAGCGCTACGAGAGCCATCTGGATTAGCTTCTCCTTGTTTTCGGCAAAAAGGCTCTGCGACGAAGTCAGAAAAAAAATGGGGCTAGATTTTTCGTCTATCTCAGTTTTACGAATCCCGATAACAGTTTTTAAAAATCGCCGACAAGGTTGGCTTAGTGGTTATGCTTAGCTCCTTGAATTCGAGAGACCCGGGTTTGACCCTGGTTGTGGTTTTTTGTAGTTTCCTCCAACTTTCATTAATTTCTCATATAGGCACGTAAAGGCGGATGCCGGGATAGTTCTGTTAAATGTCGGGGATGTTGTTACCCCTAATTTAATCTTTTGTTGTCTAGTTCGATCAGATGGTCAATTAATACCATTAGAAATGAGAAAAATCAGATTTTATATAATAACAAAACCTGCATAATTCACAATTCCGCAAGTTCTCCAAAAAGCAGCCACAACCGTATGCTCTTCCCGTTAAAATTCTGACACTTTGCCCCCCTGCCACATGGCATATTACATGCCGACTGCAGGGTAAAGAATTGAATTGAAATACGTACGTCTTGCGTCACGGCGTGTAACAAGCCGCTGTACGGTAGATTATCGTTAAACCTGAACACAGCTTCTGCGAACGTCCAACCGACTGAAACGGGAACAAAAAACGAGCATCGTCAGCACGGTAACGAAAGCAGATTTCGGCATGCAATAAATTTAGCCATGACTTCTCGTAAATTAAAAAGGAACACAATAAATTCGGACAGTGCCTAGGATTCTCTTTTCTCCACTCCCCCTTTCTCTACTGTACCTCAATCAGGTAAGTCTTATCTTATTTCTTTTTAAATATGGGCCTGGCCCCTAACAACTCGTAAATTAAAAAAAAAAACACAATAAATTCAGACAGTGCCTAGGATTCTCTTTTCTCCACTCCCCCTTTCTCTACTGTACCTCAATCAGGTAAGTCTTACCTTATTTCTTTTTAAATATGGGCCTGGCCCCTAACAACTTCTCGTAAATTAAAAAAAAACACAAATTCGGACAGTGCCTTGGATTCTCTTCTCCTCTCCCAGTTTCTCTACTGTACCTCAATCAGGTAAGTCTTATCTTATTTCTTTTTAAATATGGGCCTGGCCCCTAACAACGTCTCGTAAATTAAAAAAAAAACACAAATTCGGACAGTGCCTTGGATTCTCTTTTCTCCTCTCCCCCTTTCTCTACTGTTCTTCAATCAGGTAAGTCTTATCTTATTTCTTTTTAAATATGGGCCTTCTGGTAAATTAAAAAGGAACACAATCAATTCGGACAGTGCCTAGGATTCTCTTTTCTCCTCTCCCCCTTTCTCTACTGTACTTCAATCAGGTAAGTCTCATCTTATTTCTTTTTAAATAGGGACCTTCTGGTAAATAAAAAAGGAAGCTGCTCACCAGGAGGTTGTTGTAAAAATTTTAAGTGGCAGCTTTCGACCTCCTCGTCCATCGGCACGATCAAAGGTCCGAGTCGTAAACCTCGATTCGTGTGCGTCATTTTGACATGTACGTCCGCGTTTCCCGATGCCCTGACTCCGTCGATAAGGGAAGCAAGCAGGGAATCTCTGCGGCAATAAGTTTCGAAAGCGTTACGAGATGAAAAAAAGGGACCGAAAATCAAAACGTGAGTCTTCGAACCTATCGGTGGAGATGTACGTCCTAATCTGGCCCTTAACGTATTCGATGCTGAACATCTGCGGGTTTTCCTGGTTCCGGACTATCGCAAAAATCTGTTTAAAAAATATTTATACGAGTTTTAAAACCTGTTTAAAAACCTGCCGAACCTAAGTTGATTTCATCCGGAAAACGTTATATACCTCGGACAGCGGCTTGCAGGTAGCGATGCAGTAGGTACCCGGATCTCGTTCTACGAGACAAGTCTCCGTTAAGGCTAAAATCCTTCTCATGGGTTCCTGAAAACACGAGTTTCAAGACCGTTAAAGCTTGGCGTAACCGAAAAGCTTGGCGTATTTAAACCAAAAAAAGATGCGAAGGTAAGGCGGGGACATTACCGAGTGTCGATGGCAGATTTTCTGCACCGGAAACTCGGCCACGGAGGTTATCGCTTCATCGGAGCTAAAAGAAGACAAAACTTTAGCCAGCCAATTTCAAGACCAAAAATTCGTCGGTGCCTTCTCAATATTTTTTAACAATCTCATGCCTGTATTTCCCGAGCCTGTTTTCTTGGAAGTCTTCAAACGATATCGTTTCCTTCTGACGTCTAAACGAAACCCCGACGTAAGTGTACGCGTTTTCGCAACACTTTTTTATGATATCTTCTCTTCTGTCAGATGCGAAAAGATGCTGAAACACGGACGAGGAACGGTTATTTCAAATAAAGCTTTTCCGATACGCACGAGTAAATAAACTGGTTTTAGGACAGTGTCGATAAGTCGAAACTTACCAATCGTCCGAATCCTCCGTGTTTTATCGCAAATCCACCCGAATAATTCGCAATCTTTGACAAATCGGAAACGGCAAAAATCAAAAATCAGAAACGACTTCGATGAGATTGATATTTTACGGGTACGAATTAATAAAGACGTACTTGAATGATAGTTTCCATTTCTTTGTAATCGTAAGAAGCCAACAACTTATTCGTAGTTGGATCTCTTTGGTTTAATGCCGCTTCTCCTACTTCCAGGACGACCGGCAAGCGAGTGTCGGCCCAATGATGCTTGTAAACGTTGCATTTCTGGAAAAGTACAAATAGAAAATGTTAAAATTATGCGTAAACCGGGTTTCACTTGCTTTGTTTTATTGCATACGAAATTCTCGGAGAACTTACCATGGCTTCCTTCGTAGGTTCGGCAAAATGAGATCGAAATTTCTGTAAAATAAAAAAATTACGAGTGAAATCGGTCCTAAATTTTTCCTAAATGTTTTCAAGGACACGTAAAGACAAAAGTAGAAACTTTACCAAAGCTTCGGTCAGTAGATCGGCTCTGTGATCGCTCGAAAATTTCATGGTATCAACTTTTTTGCCCTTTCTCATCGTAATGGAGAATTCTCCGTAGATTTTAGGATTTGGCACGATGCTCAAGAAGTCGTTATACGCCCACTGTCGCAGTTACGGATCAAACAGAAATTAGAAGAACAAACTCCGACAATACGACAATTTCAGGATTCGTTTCATTGACATTTTTAGCCGTGATCCAAAAAGCGATATAATGACGAGAGGGTACGTTAAAAAATGCACAAATGGCACGCAAACAGCTGTCTCTCGTTATAACGAACGAGACTGGCTTTCCTGTAATGTATTTGTGCAATGTGGAAGCATGCATAGCACGAATGCATTACAGGAATGCCAACTTTCAGGGGTGTAATGCAAAGTAATGCAAAAAGTTGGCTTTCCTGTAACGCACTTGTGCAATGGAAGTTTGCATAGCACCAATGCATTACAGAAAAGCCAACTTTCAGGGGTGTAATGCAAAGTAATGCAAAAAGTTGGCTTTCCTGTAACGCACTTGTGCAATGGAAGTTTGCATAGCACCAATGCATTACAGAAAAGCCAACTTTCAGGGGTGTAATGCAAAGTAATGCAAAAAGTTGGCTTTTCTGTAAAGCACTTGTGCATTACAGGAAAGTTCACTTACAGGGATTTAATACAAAGTAATGAAAAAAGTTGGCTTTCTTGTAATGCACTTGTGCAATGAAAGTTTGCATAACACTAGTGCACTACAGAAAAGCCAACTTTCAGGGGTGTAATGCAAAGTAATGCAAAACGTTGGCTTTTCTGTAAAGCACTTGTGCATTACAGAAAAGCTCACTTACAGGGGTTAAATAAAAATAATGCAAAAAGTTGGCTTTCCTGTAATGCATTTGTGTAATGAAAGTTTGCATAACACTATTGTATTGAAGGAAAGCTTACTTACAGGGGTGTAATGCAAAAAGTTAGTTTTCTTGTAATGCACTTATGCTACGAAGTATCCACATCACAAGTACAATGCGGGTAAGCTCACTATTAGTGGCATAAAACTAAGTGTGGTCAGCTCTCGATATAACGAATGCTATGGGTACTGGGCATTCGTTTGTTATATCGAGCAGTTCGTAATACAGATTGTTCGTTATACCGAGATGCTAATATGTGAGAGGTATAGGTATTTTGGTCGGGATCAGCTAATATGTGCGTTATATCGAGAGCCGACAGCATTTTAACAGTTCCCTGTTTCCACTACATGTAGAAATTGCTCGATATATTATGGAATAAAATTTTAAACTTCGGATCATTGAATCTTAAAATTTCATTCGTAGCTGTCTAAAGATCGTAACGCACCTGATTGGTAATATCAAAAGAGCCCGGATTATAAGTTGTAATGCCTAGTGTCCCAACGGAAAAAATCCTTTTGTACCTGTAGTGTTAAATTAAAAAAATGCAAACATAAAAAAAGCACGATTTGACATCGAAAATGACGCGTAACGTGAAGACGTGCTTACTTTCCCTTCCACGAATGTTTGGTTACGAAATAGCACGCAACATCCTTGTTTTCCTTCATTGCGCTCATGTTTTCAGGACCTAGGAGAATTTGAAGAAAAATTTAATTAAGAGATGTTGTCAATATTTGCGCTAGATTGTCAAGAGAGACCAATCGTAAGAGTTTTACGAGTGGGCAAACGAGATATCTGACAACAGGTGACGATGCATGCTATTCAAATGAGCGTGTTTGCATCGAAACTGAAAACACCCTTAAACAATCACTTTTAGCCACTTTATCAGTGTTTAAAAAAAAGCATTCCGTGAACTGTAGTTTGTTAATTACCCTCGATAGAGTAATTAATGATGCAATGGGTAAACAAAAGCTTGTCAATAAGGAAATCGAAATTGCATATTTTGGTTTAAATATGGTGTCATGACTTCCTAATGAAATGTAAATTTAATTGTCAAGGGTGGAAAGGCTAATGCCATTTTAATTACAACAAAAATGGTGAAATACCATCGTAGAAAAATACGAAACCGTGATTACCGGAAGATTTGGTATAATACAACAATTACAGCAAATACACGATTAAACACCGGGGCTTTCACAAGCATAGTTGCTAATTAACCCCGGGTCTGGAATAAACCTCGTGCATTAGGGGATTCCCAATATTATTGAAATATAAGGCAAATTAAAAACAGGAAACCGTAGATCCTTGTTAATTAATAGCTAAGTTTTTGACATTATTATTTTATTTATATCAACTTCGAAGGAAAAAAATTAATACCCGGGTCTCGAAGGAGATTGGAGTCAATGTACCTTAATTTTAAATTAAGGGGTTTATTAGGGTATTTAAGGCACTTTTACAAACTTTCACCCTCTTTTAAAACAATTTGAAACAGCGTTCCCTGTTTCTCGTCTGTCAGAAGGATTACTTAACCACTGTTTCACAAGATTTTATTCTGACTAGCACCTATTTTCAACAAAAAAAACACAATTTAGACGATGGAATTATTTGGATAACCTTCCCAGTGATATTTAAAATTCATTTCACATTTAATTTAGTTATGTCTCCACCTACCACATAGCATTTATTTGCTGACTGTTGGGTACTGATTTGATTCGTACATAGGCCTAACAAATAAACTGACAGAACTTAGGATCTAATTTACAAATAGTTGGATTTATGACAGGTTAAAAATACACCTGTCAAATACATAACATTCCTGTTGGGGAATCGAACCCAGAAATGAACACCAAAATGAAGGGATCTCTTACCCTTAAGGAACCCTGATCAGCACACCAGCACTACACACAATCTGACAATCTATAAAATGATATTTGACGAGACAAATATGTGCTATAATAATAATAACACCCCAATAAAACAATGACGAAAAACAGAACTATCCTGATGGTCATACAAATTTGGGTTTACTTGAAGCAAGGTCAAAATTGTTGACATTTTGCAGCTTGCTAGTAAACACAGGATATAGATGATATGTCCTTTGTTATTATTGGAAAAATGTAGTCCTAAAATTCAATTTCTATATAGGGGGAGGAAGGGAAAGGTCATTATTTTAGATGACCATCATTATGAGTCATCTATATAGGAACTTGTGGATCGCAGCTGATCGAACCCTTTGAACACCACGGGCTTTTAAACCTAGTTTTCAATGCTGGAAAAGCAATAACTATAAACCGATGAGAGTATCAACTTACAATATAGAATTTATAGTGACATTTTCAATTAAAATTGGTAATTTTTAAGTTGATATATCCAGATAGCAAACAAGGCAATTGTCAAATTTTCGGTAAATCATACGCCCACTTCTAAAACATGTTTAAAAGGTCTCAAACCGGTGCAAAAACGAACATTATGAGACCTAATGCCTTTATGAATCCCACGTTTAAATTATAATTAACATAAATAATGAAATAATTGTTTAATTACCTCGATTTTTTATATAAAAAAAAAGTTAAGATGAGGTTTACGTCCCTAGATCCATTTTTCTATTGATCCAATCCTAACCATGTATAAACAGAGAGCACGAGCTAGCTGTTTTTACGGCGCTTTTGCTTAAGAGCGTTCAATGGATAAGGAGGGTGGGGGCAGCTCATTAACAAGGGCCACTCATTAATGGATGGGACGAAATGCATTAAGGGCTGGAGTTTGTGACCTTTAAACCGCTGCTTTAACCCCTTTCTGTTGTAGTAGAATTGTGATTTTTGGTGGGCTGCATTACTGATGACTACTTAAACGACTGATAAATTTTCATCCGTTTATAATAAGTGGAACACATTTAAACAACCAAACGAAAATGACCTTAAAAACACAGTCGGTAGGGGTGTAACCTTTGACCCTCTGTATTAACCCTTTGTTAGCATACATGAATTCCGAAATTTAGTGGGTCGCATCATTGATGATTACTTAATCGACTATTAAATTTTCGTCAGTTTATAATTAGGGAAACATATTTAAACAACTAAACGAAAATGACATAAAAATCACAGTCAGGAGGGGGGTTATATAACCTTTGACCCTATGGATTAACCCTTTGTTAGCATACATGAATTCCGAAATTTAGTGGGTCGCATCATTGATGATTACTTAATCGACTGTTAAATTTTCGTCAGTTTATAATTAGGGAAACATATTTAAACAACTAAACGAAAATGACATTAAAATCACAGTCAGGAGGGGTGCTATATAACCTTCGACCCTCTTGATTAACCCCTTGATGCTATATTTGAATTCCAAAATTTAGTGAGCAGCATCATTGATGATTACTTAATCGACTGATAAATTTTCATCAGTTTATAATAAGGGGAACACATTTAAACAACTAAACGAAACTAACCTTAAAATCACTGTGAGGGAGTGTTATATCAGCTGACCTTTGACCCTATCAGCTGACCTATAGACATAAATAAATATTAAAAGTGGATTAAATGTATGAACCGTTGTTTCTGGGCACCTTGTTTCTGGGCATCAAATTGAACATCTTAATGATAAGAATTATATGTGTTTTTATGTACAAAATATGGATACTTTTTAATATAATTAAAATTTGAATTTTTTTAATTTTATATAATTTGTTTAAAATTTAGTGTTTTAAAAAAAAACGTGAATTTGAGGTAATAAAAAGTGTTATTTTCGTTGGCCATAAAGGCAATTATTTACATAAAATGTAGGCGTCTAAAAAGCTCCTTTTCGGTCATGCTAAAAGCAGCTCTAAAAAACATGGAAGAACCATAAACCTCATTTAATTGTTAAAAAAATGTTGGGCCTTTGGCAAATGTTTAAACAACACCTACAATAATTACACTTTTACTTTACTTAGGGTGGATAGTTTGTACGTACAGCTTTCTTAATACTATTCAAAAATAACGTCATTTCCGCACAACAAAAGCTAGGGCACACAAAAAAAAGCACTAATTTACACTTAAAAAATCCGGTTTTTCTGAGAAATATACAAGATTTTACATAAATAGATTATGATAAATAAAATTTTAATTCAGAAATAAAGTCATGGGATCAACAAAAGTGTCCTTTGAGGAGGGTATTTTTTTTAATTCATTATACATTTAAATTATATGGAGTACAGTGAAACCTGTGAATAGCGCGCCCGCTTGGGACCGAACCATGGGATGTGTGTAACTTGAAGGGAAACGCTATAAAAGGGTTCATTTAAAGTGATGTCCTACACCCACGGATATATACATGTGCATGCATTCAACTGCATGCACACGTGTATGTGTACACATATGATGTACAAATCTTGTACGTGTACGTGTATACAACTGTACACATCATGTAACTAAAATTGTACATGTATTCAACTGTATAAATCATGTACATGTACATGTATTCAACTGTTCAAATCATGTACATGTACATAACTGTATAAATCATGCATGTACATGTACATAACTGTACAAATCATGTACATGTACATGTATACAGCTGTGCAAATCATGTATACATGTACATGTACAACTATATATATATATATATACATACAAATGTACCTGTACATAAATTCAACTGTATACACATCATGTAACTAAAATTGTACATGTATTCAACTGTACAAATTATGTACATGTACATAACTGTACAAATCATGTACGTGTGCATGCATACAACTGTGCAAATCATGTACATGTACATGTATACAACTATATATATATACAAATTAATGTACCTGTACATGAATTCAACCGTACACATCTCTCATGTTACTTAAATTGTACATGCTGTGCATACAACTGTACAAATCATGTACTGTACTATACACATGTACGTGTACATGAATTCAACTGTACACATCATGTTACTTCAATTGTACATTTATACACCTGTACAAATCAGGCACATTGTACATGTACATTAGTGATAAAAGTTTAATAAAGTTTTTTAGGGTCGGTTGCACCAACTGAGGTAAAAATCTAAGGTTTACTAACCTCGGGTTAAAATAGAACTCCTGGTTATAACCTCCAGCTTGTTAGCTGTATGTAGTCCAATTTGCACCCTTAGGGCCGGTTGCACCAACAAAGGTTAAGAATAACCTAGCTAAGGTTAAGGGGGCGATCCCCACTATGATCCACAATGGTTACGATGGGGCCGAAATGCAAGTTGTTGTTTTTCCCTTTTGTTTTTAAAATTTTTTGAAAATGTTTTTTTTTTTAAATTCTTTGAAAAATCCTTTAGGTGTGCATTGATTTCTTTATCAAAGATAAAAATCCATAATTTTACAAACAAATA
>JAQGCC010003424.1:0-15422 GCA_034698905.1 Xestoiulus laeticollis
TCGTTTGGTAAGCCATCTGGAATCAGGTATGCGAACCAACCAAGTTATAAACGTATGCACTTTAATATAATAGGATAATATGATCACTCGGAGAAATTATATCAAAAATTTTTGTAGGCCTACTTTTAATTTTCGAATTTTCTCACACTTCAATTTGGGTACATGTATTTCAATTTGTGTACGAAAATCGCCATAAAATGACCCAATAAATAATTAATCTTTACACGAGGTTAGGTATAAAACTACCCAAGTGAGTTGATTATAAATGGCCCAAACCTCACATTTACCCAATTCTAGGTTATGTACATTGTATATTAACCAAAAACCTGCACATTGTTACATTGCGTAACTGTAATTCAACATAAGGTTCCACTTGAATTCAACCCAAAAAAATTACCCGATGTTGATATGTCCATATAGCACTCATCATTTGGGGTTAGAATCTGGGGTTAAATTTTAACCCATCATTTTTTGGAGTGTAGATAATGTAATTTAGGATATATACTACTGCCCATCTTGAAAATTAAGTAGATGGTGTTGACCTGGAAAATAGTGTAAGTTATTGAGCATAAAATATTTCCACCCATGCACTTAATCTTCTACCATCAAAATACCAGATGTTAAAACCCACAATTGTTATTCATTTTGGTATGTGTATGTGTGGGTGTATAAACATCCTAGGTTATTCCTATCCAAAAGGGAAGTCCACAGCTTCCCCACAAGGGCTTCCCCGGATATGGTTTTTTTTTCTAAGCTGCTTTAAAGCTTTTTTTTGTGCTATATAGATCTAGGTTTTGATCCTTGGAAACGTACATACAGCTAGGATAAAGATATACACCAACGATTTTTTATACACTGATGAAAACGTGACTGAACTAAGGTAGAAAAGGTATATTCCTCGTGGATATACATGTACAATGTGGAGCAGTACATCTCATATGTTGACATTAGGCACAACTTCTGGCTTTGAGCTAATATTGACATTGTTGGGCAATTCCTATTTCAGTCACAAACGCATTAAACCATATATCAAGGTGACTATATATGATATTGCACTGGATTTTATTGGTAGTTTATTAGAGGGGACCTCAAAGACCATGGGTTAGATGCAGGTCGGGGTTTATAGGGAGATAAAGAGGGGGGTTATAAAGAATTAATGGTAAGGAAGGACAACTTTAAATAGGTTGACATTTGCATGGGAAAAACAATGGAAATCATAGTCAAGGTTTCAAATGGTCATATGTGTGCCCATTGTAGAAAAACTATATAAGGCTATACAGAAGAGGTTGTCTTAAAATAATCCTGTGTAAAATAATCCTGCGTAAAATAATATCCTCTCTAAAATGTGTCAGTTCCGACTTGGGACGTACTCATGTATAAAATAACAAACCTCCATAAAAGTGATATTTAATAATTTTCATTGATCCCAAATGATTTTTTTTAAGGGAATATCAACAATTGAACTGCAAAAAGCCAAAAATATCAAACATGGAATCATAAATCAACAAAAATGGCAGGAAAATGCAGAGAAATTAAACATTTTGATCATGATATCCGATAACTACTGACTCATACATGTTCACGTGTATAAGGATTGAAAAAAAAGGGAAATTCCCTATTTTGCAGCTGCTGAAATAGTGTCGACCAATAGCTAATGACTCAATAAATCAAAAAGGGGAAATTCCCTATTTTGCAGCTGCGTAAATAGTGTCCACTAATAGCTGGTGACCCAAGGAATCAAATCGGGGAAATTCCCTATTTTGCAGCTGTGTAAATAGTGTTGACCAATAGCTAATGACTCAATAAATCAAAATGGGGAAATTCCCTATTTTGCAGCTGCGTAAATAGTGTCCACTAATAGCTGGTGACCCAAGGAATCAAATGGGGAAATTCCCTATTTTGCAGCTGTGTAAATAGTGTTGACCAATAGTTAGTGACTGAAGGAATCAAAAATGGGAAATTCCCTTTTTTGCAGCTGACCAATAGCTATAGTGACTTAAGGAATGAAAAAGGGTAAATTCCATATTTACAGATGAATCTGTCTGAAAAAATAGCATATCTAATATAATATTTTCCCCTGGTCCCAAGCGTATTATTTTAGACAGGTTCTTCTGTAATTCTTCCAACTTGGAATACTATCAGAGTCATGAAAAGCAACTGGGCAACAATAATGATTTCTTCATTATCATAATGAGAGAATAAAGTGATTGTTAGGCAATATAAAGAGCTATCTTAGGGTCTTTTATAGTTTGACCCTTGACCCATCAACCATCATCTTTTCTTAAGACATGCAGCAAGAAGGAGAAAGAGAAATATAGCAAGATGCCATCCCAAAAGTAATCATGGATGTACTGTCTATATTTATTCTAATGTGAAATATGTTAGCTTCTGTCATGAAATGATAACAGAAACCAGAAGAAAGTCTTAATCTGCTGATAAAAGGATAAGAGAAATTCCAATGGTGCTTGAAAAAGATGAATAACAGAAGCCATCTAACTTATGGAAATGCCAACATGTTCATCGAGGATGGGGATGGGGGGGGGGAGGGGGAAAGGGGGAGAACTTGTTAAGTAGGAGGGGAGGAGGTTAAAAATCGATACACCATCTACTATTGATTTATTAAAAAGATACGAAACTGTTTAAAGAAATGGAACATGCAAAGTGAATGCCTCGAGGTAAAAACATATTTGTAGCAAACATGTCAAGAGATCTTGTTCCGCTATCCTAACGTACGTGTAGATACCTAGTCATCTTCGCTAAATTTTGCAGCTAAAGAAGGATGGAAACTGACAGATGCAAAATACGGAAGATCGAACGCTGAATTAAAAGTCAACACTACAGAAAAAGTGGCTTGGAAATGGTTTTATGTGCGCGGCCCATGTCGTGTCTATTCCTAAACTGAAATTGACATGAATTTGTAACTCCAATGTAACAAGAAGGTGTCTCTCCGCTAAACTAACCCTGCTAATCTATTGGGAGAACAGATTCATGATCCGTTTGGGCAACCCTACCAAATTAAGATAAAATATACTGGAATACACATCCAAGATTAATCGTTTGAAACTCCGTACCTTATGAAATTCTAGCTGATACAAGTAGGTATTAAAATAAACCTAAATACCTGACTGATACCCCATATAATTTGGATATCATGCAACAATTTCGATCACAAACACACTAAAAGTCTAGGCGATCTGAGAATCGCATGACGTCGAAATTCCTATGACGTCGAAACAGCGTGCCGAACTTGAATTTGTAAGTTATCCGCAGAAATCTTCAAAACTTTCGATTTGCGACTGAATTCCGAACACGACAGACAAGCCAGAGATAAAAAAATTTCATTTCAAACATGTCTGGTTATTGGCTTTTTAAAGATGTCCTATGTCTGCTCTACTAGAGCTAACTACAGCAGAACCTCTCTTTGCCAATCCTCTATTAGCTAATAACCTCTTATAGTTCATAAAACATTCTAGGCCAGACATTGTGGCAATGGTGATTATTAACATCCACCTTACCTAATAACCTCTACTAGCTAATATTTTTAATCCGCCAAATTTGATAGGCTAAGAAGGGTTCTACTGTACCAGTATACAAATGCCACTTGGGAATTTTGATTGCATTAAGGAACTTGAAGCACTACCCCCAAGAGTGTTTAATGGAAAGTGGGAAAACCCAGTACCATTAGATCCAAGAGTGAAGATGTCTGACAAGATAAACTTAATAACTGTCCTTCATGCTTGAGTAAACACTACAATGGTAATTTATAAAAGATGGGTGGCTCACCCCTTATTGGGTGGTCGACCTTACTGGTGGTTTACTGCTTACCCTGAAACCTAATTGGCTGGCCTTTCCCACTAACATCTTTTGGGTATGGTGGGTGGCAGACAAAAGATCATTAACTACCTTTCATACAAGTTCAGTGAAATCCCTCTTTAAGGACACCCCTCTAGGGCAGACACCGACAATTTTGCGATTCCCCTGCCTAAAAGTATAGGAAATTATTGTATTTTCACCTCCCTCACAACTGACACCCCTCTAACAGACGCGGACAACCAATTTTTTTGTCACCAAGATATAAATTGACATCTCCTAAGCGTACACTCAGGGTGCTTTCACATGGCGAGACTTTCCGATTTTCTCACGAAATTTAATTAATTTCTTATAATAATTACAATTATGTGTGCTATGCAGAATTATTTTATCTAGTGCTCGTTACGGATACTTATGTAGAAGCATATTGTGTTGAACAAAAAAGCAAATTAACCGTTTCGCATTCCTATACGTATACAATACGAGGTGCTCACATTATTCGACTTATCCTCGATAAGATAAAATTTTGATTAATTGTAGGAGACTCGAGTGGACAGCCTGAGCTTGTGATGTTCTGTGTTTTTACACCAATGATTACGTTGTAATGGTGCTTCGTCTATTTGCTTTAATTTCACAATGTAATGATGGGCATAGGCAGACATGTTGTTTCCTTCAAACAGGAAATTGGCTCCTCTCAGCCTCCGTATCTAACAAATTAGCCGAATGTAGACAAAAAAGCGCTAAGATTAGTAACATGATCTCGCCTATAGTGTGTATAATGATGTTTTTTTTTTTGTTAATTTTTACCCTCCTCATAGAACACTTCTCTGCAACGGACAATTTTGTTGGTCCCTTAACTGTCCGTTTTAGAGAGATTTTACTGTATAAACATATTAGGAGCAATTTCCAACTAACCCTGCCAATAAAAGTGCTGCATGTGCCATCTTTCATTTCGGAACACGAGCATGTGCCATCTTTCATTTCGGAACACGAGCATGTGCCATCTTTCATTTCGGAACACGAGCATGTGCAATCTTTCATTTCGGAACACGAGCATATGTGCAATCTTTCATTTCGGAACACGAGCATGTGCAATCTTTCATTTCGGAACACGAGCATGCGCAATCTTTCATTTCGGAACACAAGCATGCGCAATCTTTCATTTCGGAACACGAGCATGCGCAATCTTTTCTTTCGGAACACAATCACGTGCATTTTGGTTCACGTGCTGAATTGCACGTGCCATATATATATATATATATATATTCCCTTTCTTTATTCCATAAACAACAGGCATGCAGCAATTCTTAACCAATATAACATATTGTAAAACTAACTAAATATTAACATTAACGCTGATCATGGATGTGTTTTTTTTAAAAAAATATTTTATTCTGCCTGGGGGAAGCCTCATCATCATCATCATCATCATCATCATCATCATCTTTTGAAATTTCAACATTGCGGATAAAGGTCGGATGTTTTAATATCTGTACTTTACGTCTCGGACATCATTGGTGGAGACATAAATTTAGAGCAGCGAAGGGAAGTGCAAGAGCTAGTCCATGCATGCAGCGGTTCATAAATCCACCAGTTTAGATGATCGAACCAGCAGCAGCGCGGTTGTGCCACCGGAATCACATTTTCATTTCCTCGGACGTAAATCGCGTGTGTCGTTACATACGCAGGAAATAGAATTCGCACAAAATGGATTGAAAGATCGTGGACACGTATACTAATGGGGGAAAAAACACACTCCTCCCCCCCACTATACCCACATGACTTTCTTATGCACACCATAATTTGCAGGATCCACACTATCTGCAAAATTACATCTACGATAACAGCATACGGAACGATGAAACCAGAAAAAGGCATTCTTTATACACATTCATCATGATCTTCGATCCTTAGATGTTAAAAAATTTAAAGATAACAGGACCCAACCAATGACAGTGGAGATGTCCGACTGGAGAAAAAAAAAATCGATTCTGGAGTACATGCAGGTATACTCAAGCCGCTAAAAGTGGCTAAAAAAAAGTGGGATAAAAATATAGGAATTATAGGACTTTTTTAGATTAAATTTTAAGACTTTTTAAATGCATACTATAGAATTTTATTTTAAATTCAAAATTTATGCCAAAATAAGGACAAAATTTACTATGTTTTTTAGTGCATTTTAGTGCATTGTTTTTTTTTTTTGTGGAAAGAATATAGCAGTCATAATAACTGGGGTACATATGTAACTTCAACTTTTAAAACATAATTTTTACAATAATTACGCAATTATTCACAGGGTATTTAGGACTTCTAAAACTTTTTTTTTTGGAATATATAGGACAATTTAAGGAATATTTACGACTTTAAAGGCTTTTTTAAAACTTTTATTACTTTATTTGGAATATATAGTACAATTTATGGAATATTTAGGACATCTAGGTTTTTTTAGGACTTTTAGGACTTCATTTAGGAATATTTAGGACTTTTTTAGTACGTCTAGGACTTTTTTAGTACGTTTAGGACTTGTTTGTCACCCTGTTTATTACAATCCTGTACAAAAATTAATGAAAATATAGGAAATATAAGACAATATAAGAAAATAAAGGATTTTATATGGCAATTTAAGGAATATTAAGGACTTCTAGGTTTTTTTAGGACTTTTAGGAAATCATTTAGGAATATTTAGGACTTTTTTAGGACGTTAAGGACTTGTTTGTCACCCTTGTTATTACAATCCTGTACAAAAGTTAATGAAAATATAAGAAATTTAAGGACAATTTTATAAAATATAGGACAATTGAATAAATATTTAGGACAATATAGGACGACATGAAAAATATAGGAATTTATAAGAAATACAGGACGGCTGGGATACCTTGAACTTGAAGTACTTTTTCAACTCTAAGTCCATCGGAATTAAGAGTTGATCGATGCTCTTAAAATACACTTTAATATTTAAAGATTGAGTGTGAAATTAATGTTTGCAAAACACTCCGCAAATTTGTTCCTGTTCACATAAAACTACATGTACATATAGCATATCATTCTTGTATTTAAGATGAATATCAAAGTATTAATTAATTATAAGGTTGCCTCCCAATTAACTTTCATGTGAACAACCTTTTAATAGGAAATGAGCTGAAATATGGTTTCCTGTTCCGCGGAGTGCAAAAACCCAATCGATATACACTGATGGTAAATGGGTAAATTGAATATTTAAGCGTGTCTTTTTTTTATTTTATTAAAATGCAGTTAATTAGTATTCGTCTCAGAAGGAAGCTCTAAGTTTTAATTCGACGAGGGAATTTGCTCTTAGCTTTTTCCTCTTATCAATTTTAAGACATGTAAGATGTCGGTACAAATCTACACGAGTTAGTATTTAGCAAATGCTGATGTGAATACAAATTTGTATGTGTATACATGTACATTATATGGGAGCTTGAAATATTCAAATTGAACATTAATTGACCAGCACAAGTATTCAAGGTGAATAAATCAATTTACACATTAAATTCAAAATTAGGAAAATATTTTAATAACACATATGTAGATTTGCTATTATTATCTGTTATTATTATCATATATCGAAGTATATGAAAGTATACCAAGTATAGTCCAAAAAGTACATTTAGTATACTTTCCAGTATACTTTCTAGTATACCAAACAGTATACTAAGTACACTTAAGATTTTGACTAGGGTAATATATAAAAATTAAAGTATGTTACAAGTATTCCTATATATAGTGGACATGTAAACTTAATTAGATTGAACTTAATTATATATATATTTTAACATATCAACAAAGTCTATATATTTTAAACTTGTATAGTATAAATAAACTGCACTTCTTATTACACTAGTGTAAACTGTAAGATTATATACCTTCCTATACTTTTAAGTACACTTCACAGTTTACAATTACAGTGTACTGTGAAGTGTACTTAATAGTATATAAAAGTATACTTAATATAGTATATGAAAGGATACTAAAGTATAGTCCAAAAAAAGTGCACTTAGTATACTTTCCAGTATACTTTCTAGTACACCATAAAGTATACTTTCTAGTACACCAAAAAGTATACTTTCTAGTACACCATAAAGTATACTTTCTAGTATAACAAAAAGTATACTAAGTATACTTAAGATTTTGACTAGGGTGATGTCTAATTTAGCTCAAATCTCGTTTTTGTTAATTTTTTAAAGTTGTTTAAAAAAAAAAAAAAATGTTCATAATAGTTAAGAAATATTTAGTCTTTATAAACATACATGTAAAACCATAGTAATAAATATTTATATATTTTCATGAATTGTGGATTTGTATACGTGTATATTTTCTTTTCAAATACTGCTTTTCACACGTGTAGTTTCTTCGCATCTGTTTTGCATACGTAGGGATAAACCCTTGCTTACTTCCCAGCTTCAGTGTATATTGAAAGCCTATTATATTTATTCCCCTGAGAAATATATATATATATGTATACATATTCTTTCCACGTCATTTTTCGATGAAAAAAACCATTTCAATACAGCTTACGAAACGATGAACAATTCATGTATGTATGGAAGGCTTTTATTAGCTTTTTTTTTTCAGTTTCGCACTTTATGTTGGAAAAGTGCATTTCCCTCGAAATAGCAATGAAGTTTTTATTCCTGATATGAGTTTGCGAGTGCGTTTTATCATTCGCGTCCAAAGGCGATATAACGCGTAAGGATTTGGAAGTTGTTTTTTTAGAAAAATAATACAATCTGAATATATATACGATATTTTAGATAAAATGACACGCTTTATATACTACATTTTCTTTTGTAATAACATGCGTGACGCGTCGATTATGATTTTTGATCATGTGTCTCTAAATATATACTAGATAGGATAGGAATAAAAAACAATGTTCTGGTGGACATATATCTTTTCACAGACAAAAAATAAATTTTACAAGTAAGTTAATTAGTTAAATAGTAATCTATTCTGTATTGCTGGCAATAGGGTTGGGCAAAGTAAGTGACGTCACGGCCGACGTGTTGGATTTTACCTTTTTTAGCGGTGAATTCAAAATATAAATTTGATTATTTAAACACTTTCGGTTATCCAGATGGCCAAAATTTTATTATTTATCTTCTAGTTATAGCATATAATCTAATATTTCGCCAAAAAAAAAAAAAAAAAAAAAAATACATGCCGTGAAAATACCCTATTAAAGTCTAATAAAGCTCTAAATAAGTGAAATGTCATTAAATATAACAACTAAACCAATGGAAAGATAGAAAATTCAATTCTAATTGTACATTTTATCCTTTATTTGGTGCTAATTTTATAATTTCTCCCCCCTCAACCCTGCCCCTGATGATAGCCTTGTTTGCAATGCTTAAGTGCTAGCAGTGATTGCCACATTTCAAGGGGCAGCACATTAAATTTTTTTCTGTAAATACGCGCTAAATAATCTCTCTCTAAATATCTCTAAATTATTGTGAAAATAAGTTCCTACCTGCAACTTTTGAGTCGTAAGCCACTCCCACACCACAAACACCATTGTCCCTAGCAGCTGAAACTTCCCCGGCACATCTTGTACCATGGCTAAAATTTAAAAAAAATATATAAACATAAATAAGTATTTTCTTTGCTCTAAATTAATGCTCTAAATTAATGCTCTAAGAAATGCTTCTAAGAAATTGTAAAAAAAAAATGATGACTTGCCTGTTGAACCAGTCATCCGTGTATCGCGGATACGGGTACGGGTCGTTACTACTGAAATCGTAACTAGCCCTCGCATTCTGAAAAATAAAAAAAAAACAATAAATTTTAAAACCAATCTAGACATTTTGGTGATATATATATAAATATAGGAAGCTGTTTATGACGTTTAAAGTAAACGTTTTTATGTGCCAAACAGAAACATTTGAACAATTTTACGAGATATAAAAGCGTATCGATTAACTATCGAGAAAAAAAAAACAACACAAAAAACCTAACTTAATAATCGATAAACTCTTTCATTTTTCATGTGTCTCATTATTGATTTTCTAAAAAGCTTTCCTTATTTTTATCTTCAAAAAATAAAAAAAGAAGATTAGAAACATTTTTCAGAGACAGCATTTTGAGACGACAAGCTTTTCAAAATTGCAACAACAAAAGAAAAATGGTAAATAAATCACTCATATTTATTTATAAATAAAATAAAGCGCGACAGCAGAAAAAAAAAACATGTCATTTTAATGTTTATTTTGAATGTCTAAACTAATTATAATTGATCAGAAAAACGTAAACAGGAATTAATTTAACGTATTTATATTGAATTTGCGACACTAAGTTGCAAATGATATTTTGGATTCACAATGTTGGCAATCTAGCATAACACTGGTGCATTGCGGGGAAGCATCGCTGCCCCTTCATATAACACGCAATAATGCTAAAGAGAGCTTCCACGCAATGCAGTTGTGCTATGCAGAATTGCCAACACAAGGGATGCTTCCCCTTCAATTCAATTCAATTCAACTCAGTACCCTACAGTCAGCAAATAAATACCATGTGGTAGGGGGGGGGGGTCGTACCCATGTTATATATAAATAAATATAATGCTAAAATAATAATAATTATGCTAAATAGCGCTTCCACGCATTACATTTGTGCTATGCAGGGTTGCCAACTCATAGGATGCTGCCCCTTGATATAACACGCAATAACTCATAAGTGAGCTTTCCCGCATTGCTTTTGTGCTATGCAGGGTAGCCAAAACAAGGGGATCCAAAATACCATTAGGAGTATATTCAAATATTACATCAACACCATTTTTGACAAATTTTTGACCCCCATCTCCTCACGTGACACCACATCACTCTTCTCTTACATTAACCACCTCCCCCCTTCAAACCCCCCCCTCCATTACATATATAAAGTACATGTATTTCTAAGCAACCCCCATTTTTAGAAATTTTTAATTTTTTCTCCCCAAAGCGGAAGTGACGTCACTACCGGCCATTTAGTACATCATTTGATGCATTTTTGTAAAAAATAATATTCTTAAAATGCTTTTTTATCCACTGGATACATATTTAGATGCTCCTATAAGTACCGCACTTTTTTTTTCCCAAGAGTTTTATAATGTTATAAAAATAGCGAGGTTAGTAAACCTTAAAAACCCTCGTGGGAAGCAAATTAGACCAGCATTTTCAAGTTGATTCAATGCATAATGGTGGATTCATGAGAAATATAAAAATAATATAAAAATTGGTAATCGAAAACAGAATTGGGGGCTACATTATAGGGTTTTTTTTATGTTCCCTATATTTAGATCAATTTAATATATAAGGAAGGTAGTTGGCCTCAGAGTTGGGGGGGGGGGAGGGCATTGCCCTGTCGACCAAATAGATTGATATATGTCAACACACGAAATCTAACCAATAACTGAAGACAGTTTTTCCATTTACTGTTTCCAACCTTGGAATTCGCGAATTTTTGAAAGTGGCATCACTTTTTACATAAAATTTTGCATTCATACCCATTGAGTATTCATGCTTAAAAAGTGAAGCCAATGTAAAAAAAAACTATGTAAAATCCTATAAAGTTTAAAAGCCGAAATAAAGGGCAAAATAGCACAATTTTGATGGAAAAACAATGCAAAATTAAGGACTTCCGGTTATTTAAACCATGAAAAAAATTAAAACAAAGATAAAAAATTGCCAAAATATCACAAATTCAGGCGAAAAAGACAAGATAAAAATTCAAAATAAAGCACTTCCGGTTTTTTAAACAAGATAAAATTTAAGGGGAATTAAAATACCATCCAGAACTAACATCCTACCAAGTTTCAGAACCGCAGTATTAAAATAAAGGGCAAAATAACCAAAATAGTTCAATTCAGGTGAAAAAGACAAGATAAAAATTCAAAATAAAGAACTTCCGGTTGTAAAAATCTAGATAAAATTTAAGGGAAATTAGAAGATAATCCAGAACTAACATCCTAAAATAGCCAAATAGCACAATTCAAGAGAAAAAGACAAGATAAATAACGAAATGAAGGACTTCCGGTTGTTTAAACTATACGAAATTTAAGCGAAAAATTAATATAAATGGGAAAAATAGCCAAAATAGTTCAATTCAGGTGAAAAAGACAAGATAAAAATTCAAAATAAAGAACTTCCGGTTGTTTAAACTAGATAAAATTCTCACCTTATTTTAAATTTTATTTTAAAAAAACCCCACCAGTTTAGCTAATAAATTTTAACAACTTTAAAACGTTATAATTTTCAACCACATTGCGGGCCAATGAAAAGTAAGCCAACTTTATAAAATTTTATAAAACGGTTATTTGTTAATGGAATTTAATGAAAATTTGTACATTTCTACTTGAAAAGGATACGAAAAAGAGTCCCTATTTCAATTTTTTTTTTTTTTAAATTAGCACCTTTCTCAAGAAACTGTTTTAAAAACTGCCCATAAGCGCTAGCTGTAATGTTTTACGCGTAAACTAATCGCTATTTTTCCGCTTCAGAAAACGCCATTTATAAAATCAAATTCGAACGATTACGTCATTAAAAAAAAAAAAACCCTGATAATTCAAAAGTACAGATAATCCAACAAATATTTGTAAAAAAAGTTTCATTAAATTCCATTAACAAATAACCAATTTCATGATTTTTTTTATAAAGTAGGCATACTTTATAGTGATCCTTTCTTTACACTTTACAAACTAGCGTACATACAGTGTATTTTCATATGTCTATACTGCATCTGTAAAATATACATTTGGAAATGTATACAATAAATACATTTGATGCATTTACAAGATATATATTTTAAAGTTGATAAGGAGTTTTCTATAGATAAAATATGGTTCATTTCATTCAGAAAAATGCCAAAAAAAATGTATATGAGAGTAAAAAAAAAATGCTATAATTTCTCTATAAAAAAAAGGTCTTTTTATCGGATTTGCTATACACATTAAAGAAAAGCCTTATATTTAATAGAGGGATTGAGCAACGCCTCCCTTAATGCCCCGTCAACTGATTTACCTTAACGAGAACGCATTGGAAAAACATACAGTGCTGTCAATGTGGTTAGCATTAAAGGAGTATTAAGGGAGGCGTGCTCAATCCCTCTATTACTTCGTAAAAAGATTACGATTGCCAGAAACACGAAAATCTCCGTTGAAAGAATTGGCCAATTAATTGGTGAAAACACACAAGGTCACTGTCATATAATCAGATTACAAACAAAGCTTAAATGGCTTCAATTCTTAGATCAGGAAAGAAAAAAAAAACTGTTTCTTGGCTTCTAGGAGATCTTTAATCTAAACAAAATCTGAGAATCCGTAGAAAAGACCTTTTATTTATTCACAATCGTTCGTCAAACTGAAGGCAATCCAGAAAGCGTGCATACTTTTAAGATAAGAAATCTTAAAGAAAACCACCATATATGATTGAAATATAACAAATTTTGATTAGGGGAGAATGAGGGGCACATTCGGACATTAAGATTATTGTAGACATGTGTTTCTTTAAAATGAATACCAAATGCGTATGTGGCAAGCGCCAACAACTTACATATTAGGAGATGTAGTTTCAAGTTGGCGGAAAACCCGCACACAAAATCATGCTCAAATTCATGTTTTTACAACAGGTAAATTATTTTTTTTTCACTACGAAGTTCGCAATATTTTTACAAGGGGTTTATTTCAAACGAGGATTGGTTGCAAATGATAGATATTGTTGTTGTCCTGCATTGTGGGTCCACTTTTAAAACAGCATGACTGGGGCACATTTCAATGGGACAATTGCTTATTTATGTTTGTTTCAATTTAGTTTTGCATAAATTAAACATTAAACTACATGTAGTTTAAATATGTTCAAATTTGTTCATGGCATATGTAGTGATCGTGGTGCATGCCTTTTTTTTTTTTTTTTTCCAGAAAAGCCTATAACTATGGTGCGATTGTACAAAAGCCAAAAAGCTTTGGTTTTAAGCTAGTCCGTTAAAATAGTTCAATTTGTGCTCAATAGACGTGTTTCGATAAACAATGTGTTCAAATATGTTTAAGATATTTATTTGTCTGTTTTTAATTAAAATTAATGTAACTGTTCAAATGTGCCCTGCACTATTATGGAGCAGAATTTTGAAAAAAATTTCTTAAAAAAAAAAAAGTGGGAATTGAGATAAACACATAAACTAACCAAAACTATAGTGTTTTGGAAATTAAAAGAAACACAAAACTGGAAAAAAATATTTTTAAAAAAATGTTCAAATGTGCCACACTAGCTCTCCCCTAAACATATTCAATCTTAATATTAACGTGATTTACAAGAAAAGCATCTGATCATTAAGACTAATGCATACTAATCAATTATAATTACAGTAAACACATATTTTGCACATTATTATTTGAAGAAGACACCACTTCATAATAAAAAAAAAAATTAGTTGAATCGATAAATTTGAATATAAAAAAATTCATCTTTGATGGCCTCAGGCTAATCTAAATGTCTGCCATCGAATTAAAACAGGAGATGAAAGTAATTTAAAATGCATCGGTGAATAAATGATGAGAAGAATAAAATGAAGGGTATTTAATTATACCATAAATTTATACATAATGAGGGATTTGCCTAAACGCTTTTTTTTTTAAATGCCAATAATAAATTAAGTATTTCAAATTTTTAGGACTAAGCAGATATCAAACATATTGTAGACTTTTATTTTTTTTTTTTTTTTTGAAAATTAGAAATTTTCAACATATTTTTATAACAAAACTCAAGTTTAGGACTATAAAAAATGATAAAATCGTTAATAAACTTAGAAAAGTAATCTCAGAATACAATCTAATAAGCTTCACAAATTAATCTAGGCTTTTCATAAATCCTAATAGTGTTTTCAAATAAAGTAGTTTAAATATGGGTCGTTATTTCATGCCCCACCCCCACCGGCCGACCCCCTCTAGCGACAAGAAAATTCAATTAGTGAATTAATACTCACGTAATTATTTCTTAAGTCTGGATGCATGTAATCGACTCCTACAAATAAAAATGAAAACACAATTATGCAAACTGTAACTTCCAATATTAGATTTTTCCTCGAGGGGGAACAATGTTTTAATTAAACATTGATCCCAAAAAGTTTCATTATTAAAATCTGAGATAATCGATATAATCTTAAACATTATTAATCTTGAAATTTGCAAGAACAATTTTAGCATAGTAGATTGTTGGCAGAATATGAAAATATATTTATCCATTTTATAACAATAATACATGCCAAATTCTCAAATTTTGTTTGCGAATGTTGTTTCTCACATTTAGGGGTACTCAAGTTGATCATTTTACACCTGAGATTTTGTATTACATGTGCATTTCGTGTATTGAGGCGAGTGCGCAATCACTTGCGTTCTAAAAATAGACTTTTAGAACGCACGTGCATTCTTAAAAATATCAATAATTTTCACGCGCGTTCTGAAAAAATCTGTTTCTAGAATTAAAAAAAAAAAAAAAAAAAAAAAATCGATTTTTAGAGCGCACGTGATTCTATGAACAGGAAGAAAATCGGCTTTTAGAACGCACGTGCATTCTTAAAAATATCAATAATTTTCACGCGCGTTCTGAAAAAATCTGTTTCTAGAATTA
>JAQGCC010003425.1:0-15420 GCA_034698905.1 Xestoiulus laeticollis
GCATTGGAATAACATACAGTGCTGTCAATGTGGTTAGCATTAAGGGAACATTAAAGGAGGCTTGCTCAATCCCTCTAATTTCATTAATTTTAGCGTCTTTAAGGAGCATAACGACTTTTACGGCGCATAACTTATTGATGCGCATGCGTAATAGTGTGTTTATCGTCCTCATTAACGGCACACCTGCCAATCCCTCTAATATGCACTTCAATACTTAAT
Source organism: Xestoiulus laeticollis (assembly GCA_034698905.1). Lineage (NCBI taxonomy): Eukaryota > Metazoa > Arthropoda > Diplopoda > Julida > Julidae > Xestoiulus > Xestoiulus laeticollis. Next base: position 220 of record JAQGCC010003425.1, read on the forward strand.
AGCATGTCGTGACTTGTCCAAATGCTTGTGTGACGTCACTTTGATATGGGTATAGTAGGGGAAGATATCGTGTATAGTGAGCTGAGAGTGGCGAGGCCAGTGTTAACTAAGGGCACTCGCACCTTCCTCCTTTCCCTCATCATCGTCAAGTCAACTTGATCTATGCGGGGAATCTTTTCTGAGGAGAAGGAAATACGCGTTGATCGTGGCTCTGCGTAATGATGTCTGTTAGATCCCGTGTCATAAGTGGTAATTTATTGGTCTATTGTGGCTAAAGTTTCTATGGATCGCTCCTTCCATACGTAAGATAGCGAGGTTAACCCTTTGCCAATAAGAGAGCAACGCGAGTGAAACTCGGTAGACTTGTCTGCTCTCTTTCAATTTTTCAAAGTCTTCACATTTCTACGCTTGCGTGTCTATACTTGAGTGGCTTTTCCCGTGCAACGCCAACGTGGAGATGGAGCTGGATTTGCCTATACAAACTCTAATGCAATTTCGACGTCAAATTATATATTAAAACCCATGTAACGAAATCAGGTGTGCAATAGAGGAAATCATTGACGGAAGCCATTATTTTGTTTCCGACGTCTAGACACTTTGCGTTATATTGGGAACCCTGTTATATTGGCAATCGACCCTGTGCAATTCTGCATGGTACTGTCTACGTGTGATGGGACTTTAATAGACCAAGTTGTGCACCTGTAATTTATGGCGTACACGCATATGAAGTTGGTGTTGGTTTAGTAGCATTAGTATATCCTCATCCAGCTGTCAGTTTGTATAATTTTTAAAAACAAAAGGGGTTTAGCAAATATACCCCAAATTGGCAGCATCGAATATGTTTGGTATTATTTATGGGTATATTGTGCTATTTTCATATTGGCAGGTAATTCCCGATTGCACATCCAATGCAAAAATTAAAGTTGACGACTAAAAGGAAACATGATCCATGCTAAATACGAATTTAAACGAGATGATGTTTATACAGAATGCATATTTTTCAGATGCAGAAAGGACCCAGTTCTGTGTATTGTATAAGGTTTACACAAACTACATGTGGCAATTCTAGAACACATTATTCTTAATAGGAGTTTATATCGTGTAAATACTGGAGGGTACTTCCCCTAAGTTCGCAACATGTTCTAAGCATTTTGTACTACATTGTGCAAACATGCAATTAAAAGACGTATTAAACGAATCCAAGAAAAATATTCCACATACATGTACATATTCAAACTACATATACATGTATGCATAAAATAACTTCAAATATTTGTCTGCATTAATACATGTATTGTATTATATAGAGACTTGCTTTATCATTTTAAACGTTATGCAAATTTTGAATAAAACAGGTTTTATCGAAAATGAGCAATTTTAGCAGGTACATGTACATGTACTTATACTTTTATTCCATATTGGACGGCTTTTATAATCACAAAATTACCATCAACAATGCAAAATTTGGCAAATTTAGCTAGAAAGGCTACATTTAAGTATATTCAAACATTGTACAGCCTAGCCAACTTATTAAGAATGTAGTTAGAAATTGATTTTTTAACACACTATGATCAGATGTGATTCATGTACAGTGTATTTTGTTCGCCGAACATAAAAACATTAAATAATAAATCTAATATTTTCTGAGACTTGCGAGCACATCATTTCCATTATAAAAGTGTACGTGATATTAGCAAACATAGAATTAGCAATTTCTACCATCCAAAGGTTGGATAATGACAAAAGAACATTGCAGCAATGTGCACTTGTGTAGGTTTGGTTATTCAGTTTTATATCAAAAGATTGCCAATAAACACTGAGAATAAAAACATACAAATTTTGTATTCGGAATAATCTAGATATAGAACAACCGATTTAATTTGTGACAAACAGCGAAATTTTAATACATAGACTGGTTTTGTGTATACACTTATATACTATATATAGTGAAAGGTATACATGTTAGTTTTTTAATCATTTCCCTTTCAGGCAATGCAAGTTTCCATTTACACATGTGATATTGATGACCTCTTTAGATAAATATATCCACTGTATAAATGTACATGAAATGTACTTCAACAATTATTGCATAAAAAACTGATGAATTTATTCAAAACACCTCCATGCAATCAATGGTGCAGGCCTATAACAAAGGTATATCTGTGACGTGCATCACTATATTTTGGCATTGCTACAAGTTTGTTAGCGTCATTTTGCACTGTTAATCTGTCAAAACAAATGGACGTTATCGCAAGTTTAACAAACTTCTAATGTTTAAAAGTCAACTAATCGGATATTTGTGCAATTAATCATCGTGTGCATATATGCATATACATGTACATTAAATGTCATTACATTAATGTCAATTAAATAATCATTCCAAATAAATCTCTGTGGCAACTAAATTTAAGAACCATGATTATATACATTACATAGTCATAAATATTTAATTGTGAACATGTGGCAAGCCTATCCCTTTCTTTTCATTCAGATTTTTACAACATTCTTAGCAGGTTTTGTCAGCTAGGTTATATCTCTATTGCGCTATCAATTAATAAAATATTGGTTGTCCGGAAGATATTTCAATCCTTAAACTTATATAAAATACTTTTTTAAACAATTTGTGTTTATCAAATATTTGTATGCATATTTTAAATTACAATCTCGAAATTAGGAAAATTTTCAAGTAAAACTTAATTTTATTATAAAATCATTTCTATACTATCAGTCGTGTGACTACATGTGTATATACTGCATGCAGTTGCCAAATTATTCAAAGTGCATGTATAAGGTGAGATATATTTGTGTATTTGCATTCATTGTCTTTACAAAGGTAAATGATCTCGATTTTACAAGCATTTGTTATATAGACAGCACCTTAGACATTGGAGATAAATGAAGGCACGTACATTCAGGAATGTGTACGAGTTCAAAGGATTACTTCAAAATCCAGGGTGAATATTTCGTTAATCTAGACCGTGTGTCACCTTCTTACATTTTTAAGTAGACTAAATTGTCCAAATATGGCTTACATCGAATACAAATTTATTTAACGCATTACAATAGCCTATATACAAATTGTATATACGTTATTAAATTATATATATCGAAATATACAATTTATCGAAGTTTCTTATGATTTAAGTATATTCAATAATAAGCCATATAGACTACATGTAGAATAATGTACATGCATGAAATAAAAATTTTCGGTAATGGTCAGCACGCACTACATGTATATGCTAAAAATTAAATTTTATTTTAAGAATTTTAATTGATGACTGTTGTGTACATGTACTGATACCAATTAACGTTTTAGATGCTAAAGTTAAAATTTTCAAATTTTAACTTTGTAGTTTTTGTAAAAAAAGTTCTGTAGAAAAGTTGACAATTTTTTTACAATTGTTTGCAGATGCTGTGTTAGGCAATACTGTAGGCTACACATTTAGTTATTTAAATTATTGAACTTGTTTAAACATATCGTTAAAGTACAATGTAATTTATGAATAGAGTGTAAACAATTAAGAATAAAGAAACAGGGACAGTTTCTAAAACGAAATAAGGATAATTATACAGAATTATAGTTACTGTATTATATACTGTACATTGTATATACATGTACATGAACAGCATAATCCCAATGCATGTGTACTTTTAGGATTAATGATTAAAATGAAAAATCTTATGAGCATGCACATTTAAAGACAACAAGATTCATCGCTATAAATGATTTTTATTTATTTATAAGCCATGCTTCTTATCGTCCAGAAATTAACATATTTATTTAAATAACCCCTAAAGACGTTTACCAATTAACAGTTCAGTTTTAATTGGGCTGTCTAGCCAGATCATTTATGTATAGCCTACGGTATATACATGTATAAAAACAATGCCTTATTCGACCTCCAGATGTATTTTTAATTTTATTATGAAGTTATAGGCCATGGTTATAATTATTTTGACTATATATATACATGTATTTTAAATGTAGATCAAAATAGTAAATATTGCAAGAAACTTTTAATTTAATTGGGAATTAAAGCAGCTATAGATACTAGTATGTATTAATATTAGATGTACATGTAGTGAAAGTGGTTCATTAAACACTAATGTTTTAATCTACCATTAAATTAAATGGCGATTGATGCCGCCGGTCATTTCCACTGTATAAGTAACATCAAGTTAAGAATTATGCCATTTACTGTTGATCCTTCTTTTCTAAATGAAGATTGTTATGCGTGCAATTAATAATTTATTAAACACACAATGGTGTTGATTGATAGACTCTCGTATAAATACAAAGATTGTCCGAACAATTAAGAGAGGAATAAACACTCTTTAATAGCGCGGCATAAAAGCATACAGAAATTTAATTACGAAGTGGTCAACGGCGAATTATAAACGGTTTAAAACAGTAAAATTTTTACGCCTATTTCAAACTAATTACGCGCCTTCGCAAATACGAATTTAATTCAATTACAATGTGCTGATAATTGCATTGTGAAAATATTTTAATGGGCCGTAAGCTTTGGGTTATTATACAACGGTTTGCTTCCATAGCAAATCTCAAAACGCATGCTATATATAGGTGTACATACTGTATAGAAGAGATTGTCCGTGAGTTGTGTTATGATCAATTTTTATATTGCATGCTTGATGGGAAATTAATTTCAATTTGTCTATACGATTTTTGCAAGTTAATGGTTTGCCATTAAGGGGTCCTATTTTTTATAAGCGGCCCTATACAGCCACATTGGGTCCAGAATCAACAATGTTGTGGTTTTATGTATAAATGTATATAACGAGTCTGAAATGTTGCAAAACATTTGCTGATCACCCTTTACTATATCAATGCATTTTAGAGTTCTGAGTGAATCGTACAATATTTTGCATGAGCCCTATAGCTGTTCTTATTAATGACAATTATATTTTTTTATTACACCAATAAGAAGCTCCGTGACACTTTTGAGCTAAAACACTATTCATTATACATAGTACTAGTGTAATTAGCGTTAATTGCATGTATTTTTCCCATTTATCGAAATTAGAATTTACTTTGCACCTTACATTTCTTGTCTGTGCCCTAAGATGTCTGTTTGTCATTTAAGTCTTCGTAAATTTAGAAAAAAAAAGAAAATTTTAATGCTTGTTTCATAGACAGCTTCCATGCAGCTTAAGTAATTATATCAATTTCAAAATGCATATATCTAAATTGAGCAAGCATCATATTTATTTTTCGAGGAATACTCGTTCTATATACATGTATGGTATATATATATATTCCTCAGGTTGATTAGGCTAAATGACCTTTTGAAGTACAGTGTGTGTATATATAATAACCCTAGAGTGTTTGTATATGCTGCAGGTAATTAGCAGTAATTAATACTAATAATTTATATAAACAAATTCGTAGAGCTGCGTTTCTCAAAGTGTGGTCTATGGGAATTCCATTGATCAAACTTGATTTAATTGATAAAAACATATATACTTTTCATAAAAAAATATGTTATATTATTATGGTTTTATGGCACTTATATAATTATGGTCTTATACAAGTGCAATTTTTTTACATGTACGACTTTAAGTGGTAAAAGAATCCTGGGACCGATATGGTCGAGGGCCGCTCTATATATACTGTATTATATATTATTATCCCTATAAAGAGTCCTCGCGGATTAGACAAACTCATATCTCAAATTTCTCAGTTTAAATTTCTTAAATTGTAAATATCGATGAAAAATCATATAATTAAAAACGTGAAAGGTCCCTGTAAGACCCAAACATTTGGGAACAGCTGGAATAAAGGTATAACGTTTAAAATTTGAACAATTTTGAACGATGTACCTGGTGTACCAGCCCCTGCAGGGGGTACACGGATCACATTTGAGAAATGTATATATAGCATTATCCGTTCTTTCATTAATTGGTTTGCATCATTGGTTTACAGCAGCAAAAGTACGTGCATAACATTTTTATATTTTCAAATTGTTGCGTGTCAAAATGTTATGCAATTGCAAGACAAAAGATATGTGTCTAAAATACCCTCGATGTATTAAATGATGTTGGGAATCATTATTGTCTGTTTATACTAAATGAAAGTAGAATATATTCCACATTATAGTATCACTATATCTGTTTATGCATTAAAAATATTAACATGCACACGTTTTTAAAAAAAATGTACCTTCACATGCAAATAATTAACATAAATTTACCGTCTGTTTTTTTTAAAATTATTACCTTCACCAGCAACCATCCCTAAAAGATTTGGAAAAATTAAAAAGGAGGATTACATGTAATTCATACAAAGCTATAATGTTTCTGGTGTCGAGATATGGCTAAAAGTTATTCGGATTTGGCATTAATTGTTAATCTTGCATATAAAATATATCTAGTTTTACAGGTCCTAATTACTGTAGCAAAATTTAACAGAGGTTAATGGGCATTTAATGTTAGTTTAATGGTAGGCTAAATTTTTACTCATCAATTTCATAAATTTCGACATTTCAAATTTTGTTGCATTGTATAGGCATGTAATCATATATTTCATTTTTTTTGCAATGGATTATAAACTTGTATACACTGTATATCCCCTTAAGTCATACTGGCCACAATTGTAACCACTAAATTCATTAATTAATTTATTTAAAAGGATTATTAATTCATGACTGAAGGGGATAAAACCAAAATATGTACATGTAACCCAAAATACGGTTACAATGCATTGTTACAATGTACTCGATTTACTCTTGATTCGAACCATCTTGTCTAAAATTATTTTGACCATCATTGCTTTCATTTAGATCTAATGTCATAATATTCTCAATTTTTTGCAATGTATACAATATTTGCTCTTCACGTTAGATACATTATATGAAAAATTAAAGGTGATTTGATAGTAAACTTAAAAAAATTAATATACATGTATTGGATACAGTGTACTATATATATATTTTGTAATATATTTTATATATACATATATATACTGTAGTTCTTCAAGCTAATTTTTATGGCATGACCGTCATCAATTTGTAGAAAATATTTATCATTATTGCTCATACATCTATAAATAGATGCATATAACAATGTACAAATATGCACAATCAAACATGTGCTCTTAATAAGTATTAATTCATATAAATCTGTTTGCTTTACAATATATTTATTATAAGTGTTTGATAGTGTGGACGTGGATAAATTATTTGATTCCAATTGCGTTTTCATGGGCTGCCTCCATTTGATTATAGACATTTCTTCTACATTATGTTTATTTAGATATCAGATTTTGCATATGCAGTATGTGCGTGCATCCTATACAAGCTATATATGTGTGTTTATGAGTAACATACCTTTTGGCAAAATTATCATCACCTATAGCCCCTACACATATTATCTGTCTTTCACACGCAGCATCTTGAAAAGATAAGAAATCAAACTTATATACACTGCATGCATGTATAAAGCTTTATGGGTAAAGCTATACATGTACATTATCTATTTGCATCTAATATGTGATGCTGTAAAGAGTCATACATGTACGGAATTTAGTTTACATGAAAAGGTGCCATTGGCAGTTCAAGGAGTAGGCTAATTGTGATGGCCATCGTTATATATAACAGTCGATTAAAGATAATGGTCATTATTCCATGTTTATGAGCAAATGGGTTCTAACGGACCGTTAGCTTGTTTATGTAAATTATTAATTTATTAAATATGCTTGAGCATACATATGTTCCAGACATGTTTAATCCAATTAAAAGCATACACAACTTGAATTTCTATATGTATACGAGCCGTACATGTAAATACGTGTCTTTCAACTGTCCCACAAATAGAAATAAGCTTTAATCTTTTTAAAAATGGGACATGTGTCCAATTTAAACAAAATAAGTGATATAATACGATGAAATAATTTCTCAACCTCTTTACACTTGACATTATAAGTCCTGCATATTTCCTGTATTTTTAAACATGTCTGAATTTCATTACTTGTATTTTCTATATATAATTTCTTTACAATGTTGAAGTATAATAAGGAAATTCTGTGCATTTTCAATATTTAATAATTAATAGCATTCGATTTCTTTAATCAAAGACCGAAACAACATTAAAAAATGTTAAAATTGTCCTAAAATCAGTACAATTAAGTCTTCAAGGACACATATCATTATTTTTAAAAAGTCATATGCATACATGTGTAGCATATGCATGGTTATAATATGTATATTGCCTTATATAGCATCAAAATTAATTTATAAGTTGAAATATATACATGTATAGATATATCCTACAATTGTTGTACATGTATTTAATTGTTGTTATGTGACGGAATGTAATATGGGGATACTGCATGTATAAGCTTATGGGCGTAATACATGTATATAGCTTGGGTTTTGTTAAGCTCTCCTTTAAGTTGTATACCTTTACATGAACACATGAAAAGTTTTATTTAGCCATACACATGTGTATGAACTTTATTTACTCCTATAGAAACTTTTTTTTCAATTAACTTGAGCCTATATACCACTAATCCTCATTCGAAAGAAATGTCGAGTGTTTAAGTAATTTTCAGCATATATACCTTGTACAAACACTTAAGTTCCATTTACTGTTGTCTTTCTGCAAGCTCGTTTTTAGCATGACATTGTCATCTTGTTTAGGCCTAATTAAAGCTCGCCAAGCTCGAGATAACAGCCTTCTGCACTTTTATTTCATGCTGCAATAAATATTCGCCCCGTGGTACACCTGAGACTAGCCCAGATGCTATAATATTATTTAATTATTGTCCATATATTTAAAATGCATTTTTTACACGTGCTGCAACTTATTTATAGAGTCGTCTTTTGGTGTTAACGAGTAAACACGTTGCTAAAGTCTGTTAAAAGTTCTTAGCAGCACGTACGGTATAGGCCCATTAAATGCGTTTGCAATTCCCTGGAAATTCTCGTCATTTTACTTCATTGGAAAAAGGCATCGTAAATAATACAGTTTAGTAAATATTAATTACTTTTTTATAACCGAGAATATTGTTCCCCAAGCCGTCGTCCTCCTATATAAATGTAATCTCGCGCTCTGCATCCACGCAGATACACAACTTTGATCCTAAAAATTATGTTAGGCATCTTTACAGCTATAAGGAAAAGTTATTAAATATGCAACGCCAGCTTATTTATAATTCATGTTCGTTTCTTATACCTGAAACCTAAATCTTTGATTCAGTCATGGATGCTGCGTATATACAAACCGAAATTATCTTTTGCCGAAAATCCATTCTTGTTTTTTTTTTTCGCTCTCTTATCTTAATTAATTAGATGTATGGTTTTGGGGATTTTCTATTGGTTTCTTTCTAAACTCCTCCTTCGTGACGTTTTTCCAAAAACTTAAAAAAAAATCTGTATTGTATATATATTTTCATTCGTTTTAGGCAACTTCCGACATTGTAAAAGATGGAAATCTTAATATTGGGCTAGTTTTATCGTGATTGGAATTGTTCTCGTACACAATTAATGTACCATCTTCAGAAATGTTTATTTAGTTTTTTTTTTATTCCAGTTAGCCAAAGCCTCTATAAGCATGCATGCATATACATTATACCAATCTGCATACAATTAAGCTCAAAAGTGCTAATTTGCAAATGGCAGTCATATATAGTACATGTAGCAGTAATGGTACTTAAAATATATGTCCAATTCAATGGAAGAGTTGGCCTTATAAATTTTAAAAAATGTATTCACATTTTCAAATCTATATCAGACTATATATACAGTATATTAGTCTATAGCTCTATAGTATGAAATTGTATCTTACAGGTATATTATATATTTAAGATTGCCTATATAGTATACATGTATTTGCCAATAATTTATGATTCGGAATATCTCGTTTTATACTTGAGAAAACATCATAACAAATCCAAAGAAATATAAGAAATTCAAGGAATCCAAAGAACTTTTACATCATAGGCTATAATGTTCCACGTAATAAATATATGTACATGTAGTTCCTCACTTGCAAACACATGAACTATATATTCGACTATATATATAGACTTTTATGAACTGCTATATAGCATGTAGTTAAAAGCACCCTATTTGAATTGCCTGCATATTATTTACAAACGACGATATCTGAGCTATATGAAAAAGGAATTCTTGTAAACCGTTGAGATATCAACATTTAAGGAATGTTATAAAACGATATGAAATATACATGTATATAGCATATACAAATTAAAAAATTGCGATCAACTAGATTCCACGCATTTTCTCGATCCATGGTTTATTATCGCAGATTTGTTTTTAAGGCAGGTACATGTAATGTATATATGCATCAAAGAGCAGAAATTTGTTGATATTGCATATTTTCGAGAGAGAAAAAAAGTATAATCGGTAAACAATTCGAAGAATATACACAGCCTAGTGGATTTCTAGCTATATAGCCTTGTAATGTAAGAATGCGCTCTTAAATATTTGAACATCTTCAGTACATATACACAATATAAATGTATACATGTATATATATATATATATAGCCTATACATATACATGTATACATTATAATGAATTAACAAATGGACCTACATGTATTAAGCTGATAACGTGTTTGGACACAAACTGCTATGCATTTTAGTTAAGTGTATATGTACACTCCAAATGGAATGATTTTAAAAACTTTCTGCAAAATAAGATATGATGTATCTTAACAAATTTAACTTAAATTAAGATATTTCTTTTGTTTACTAACTTTCTTATTTAAACATGGAACTAATTTTAAAATAAAAAGTGGTGAAATAATTATGCATCTTTCTTAATATGTATCTTATTTCGTGGCATCTTCATGTAAGATTTTTTTTTGATTTGCAGTGTAAGATTCCAACACATATCAAAGGACAGGAAGTTATTACGTTAATTATAGTTGATGAAGAATTAGTGAACATATATATGTACATATCCATGTATACCAAACATCAACGACCGATGTGTTCATGATTATTGATGCTGTTGGTAAAGATTCCAAGCAATTTAAGAATAACAAAATGTGAAATGTTGCACATGTATATATACATCGCATGCAATAAAGATGAATTCTTGCATTATACAACTTGTATACATGTATTTAGAATGATGCTTTACAACATCTCAAATAGTGCAATTAAATGATTATGATGTTATTACCTGTATTTGCTATGATGATTGATTCAGTATACATCATTAAGATATAAAATTGAAATTCACACATTTTAGTTGACCAAATTTTAAGATTTGGGTGTGGATCTTTTAAAACATATACATGTATACACATTCTATAGGAAGAGGAAAAAAGGTAACTGTATATATATATAGTGTGTATATATAGAAAAGTTTTATTTACACTCAAATCTGGCCATACACCTGCCGAGAGTTAGGCTTTAGACACCAAGACAGAAGGCCCGTTAATGTATATTCCTGACAAGAAAGGGGCTTTGTTTAAGCATTAAGAAGTGAGCTTGGGCTGCAAAGATTTAGTAATGCGTTGGTTGGTTTTATCCGACTTGAACCAGTCCTTTAATAACTAAAATTATTTGCGCCCAAATGACCGTCTTTGGGATTTAACTGCTGAATAAATGGCTCGCAATTAAGGGAGGGTATTTTTGCTAAAAAGCTAATAAAAGTCGATTTTTGCGTGCGTGGATGCGTGAAATAACACGTTGCAGTCCTATTGGTGGGAGTGTTATGGGCCTACATCAGATATGAATGTAAGCTCCTCCCTCGCTTTGTTAGGAGCTTCATTTTTATTGGAGACGGTGACTTAATTGCAATTTCTGCTTTTTACCTGAGCTTTGCCTTCTTTCGTGCAATTCAAATAAACTGCTTTCTAGGGACGAGCTTGCATAACTTAGCATCCTTTTGTTAGCTTATTGCGTTCAGCCACCTGTGGGAGACTTTTGCAAACTATCAAGGGGCTTGCATGCAGATTAGCAATGCGTGAAAGAAGCACGATTTATTACATGCAATTGTTGCCGTCATTTTTATCACTTTTTAGGCCAAAACTGCTGGAAAAGATTCATAGTTTACTGTGCCATCACACACTTTTGTTCAACTTCTCAGATTTTTATTGCATCATGTACACGTACTATACATACTGTAGAATTTATGCAAACCGTGCATCAGATTTCAAAGCAAAGCGCGAGAACTGCCTCTTTCAATAATGTGCACACATGCAGTGACCACATGATTAGAAAAGAGTAAAACTTTGCAAGTTTTATACTTTATATACATTCCTGTATACACAGCAATTATGCAGAACTAAAAGGTTTATATTTTCTGCTAGTCCATTTTTTATACAATTTATATATACGAATTATTAAAAGTCACTTTTCACAGACTTACAAATTCATTCTTGATCAAAACTCTTATTCGTACAATGCTCAAATGCTGTACATGTAAATATACAACATGCATGTATAACAGAATCAGCAATATATCTAAAAACTATGTTGGAAACTTAACTGCATTGGCATTTTATGATCTCACAAATGATCCAAAAAACATTAACTGCTTTGGCATTTTATTATCTCACAAATTCATCCAAAAAACATTACTTGTTTGTATATATGTGGGAAATTGTAACGGATAACGTGGCATTCTAAACCACTCCCAATTTGCATGGGGTCTAACCTGGGATCTTAAATCCATTGAAGCTAGAACTATAATATTGTCACATATGCATTGGCCATTTTAGACCATTCAGTTGTGCAGTTGATAGCAAGATAGTGTTGTTTATTGTACTCCATTTTATTTGATGTGAAACGAATGCAGCACATATGTATTTGAGAATACTCACAAATACTCCACCTGAATTCACCTGTACCCACCTGTCTATATTGCCACCAGAATTTAGTTTCTCTTGACACTCAAGTAAAGTGTATCCGTCTCAGTTTTTCATGTAAGTGTGCGTGTGTATGAATTACTATTAATGTCTAACGTCAACTTTACTTATTCGAGCTGGTCTGGCTACAGCAAAATGCTACATTTATTTCCAAACGGTCAGTTTATGTGGCATGCCTCGAAACTACCTCAACGTTGCAATGGAAAAGGTAAAATAATATAAACAGTTTGTTTAAATTTGAGAATTACATGACAATTAATATACTTAATTCCATATAATTCCACGTAAATTATTTTCTGTGATACACACACTCGTTTACTTTGTATACAGTACATGTATGTTTTTCAAACGTATTACTGTAGTATATTTTTGTATGAGAAATTTCTAAGCGAAGAAGTTTTGCTTTTCTTATATACCACTAAGGTTTAAGTTAACAGGTTAGGGCACTATTTTCACAGAAATAGAATTATATAAACTTTGTATATTTTTCAAAATACATGTACATGTATAGGCCCTATATCGTTTTGTTTAATTTTTCATGCTGCTGTTTATTGAATAACATGAATAGAATCTATAGATGCAATTATAAATTGTAGCACTTTGTGAAGTTTCTTTTTATAAGCTTATTTAAAAATAAAGTAGAAAGGCTAATTTCTTAGTTTTGACGGCTGATTTCAAGCTAGCTGACATTCTATATATAACGACATTTTGGCCAATTAAAAAAATATACATAATGTAGACAAATTTCCTAGTATACTAGAACCATAGGGCACACAGACACAGAGTATAATTGAGAACTTTGCAAAGTGCTCGGATGCTTCTGGAATGCACATTTAAAGGAAATATATAATTTATACATGTATACCAAAAATACACAAAATATTAATGTTTCAAATATCAGTATAACTATATAAGGAGATTATACAATGCACATGTATATACATGTACAATTTATGTTGTTTGTTGTTCGCAGGCTCGAATTCCAAAAGAATACTAGAAAAACGGGATACATTGGTTTCCTTAATTTGAGGTCAATATACATTTTAGGCTACATGTCACTATATGCCACACTTTGTATACAATGTACAGTATGCTATATTATACATACGATGGAGTCTATATATAGTTATATATAAGAACGTATACTATAAATGTTTTTTTATATATAAGCTTGCAGGTTTACTTTCGTGGTATCGTGCTTTAATACCTGCATGCAAAATGATATTTAATTATACTAAAAATATACATACATGTATACGTAGATCTACTGACAATGTTTTACAAGCAATTTTAATTAATTATATATAAATAGCCCGGCCAACCACTGCATGTGTATTTTTTTAATATAATTTGGAGAAATATTTTCTTTATAAATCTTTAATTGCTCATATAGAAGACATCTTCCGATATACATGTAATGTATATCCCTTTCCCACTGAAGGAAATTCCTTGCATGCAGGCGTTTATATATAGGATAAAGCTATAATTTGGTCCATAAAAGGTACTTGTTTTATAGTTATGACCCAATTGACGAAAAATTAGATTATAATTTCTTTATTGTGCAATGCAATGAAATTTCAAGAGATTTTGGTTTAACCCATGCACTGTATATCTTCTCAAGGATATGTTTGCTATATGAGGGCGCTGAAGGTATAGTGGCATGTATATATTCAAGTACTGTATACAGCCTATCCAAATTGTGTGACCCATAACGATAAGGTCTATACTTGTGCCGTTTTATTATAAAGATCCACCTCGATGTAAAAGGGTCTATAAAAGTTGCCGTAGGGGGTCCACGCGCCTAGCATTATTTGTACACCCATCTAAATCCATATCCAAAGTTGACTTAAACAATAATAACCAGTTATTATGTCCTAGATGGACTAAATTCAGCACGTGAGTGGATAGGCTAAGAAATTATGGCGTCTTCTTGCGCCTCGTTGCTCGCAATTATTTTGCAAATTTTGCTAACATTCATTAATATGCATGGTTATTAATATTATTATATAAGCGTGCTTTTGCATTATTAGATTTGGCCAATGCCGAAAGCAATTTGGGGTTCATGATTTCGTGCGATGACTTTTACCCGCAAGTGTATGGGCACTTTGGAGATGGACCTAGATGTGTTCGCTGGATAGAAGCCTTGAAGCTGGGGTCAAAGAGTCGGAGTGACCTTTGACACAGAGATGGCTAGCAGAACTTCCTCCTCCGTGACGTGCCTTATATAAGGTGCTTAAAGCTTGCTTGGCCATGGCACTTAAGTTTCAATTTCATCTTATCACCAGTAATTAATAACCTTCAGGGCACCTCTTGCCTTTGCATGCCTATATATAT